>PVKN010015976.1:0-18165 GCA_004027915.1 Capromys pilorides
AGTCCTATTGCTGTGGTGCTTGTTCTTCTATTTTGGCTCTTGTTTCAGTGGAATGTTCAGGGAGTCTTGCAGTTTCTTACATGTTTAGGCATGTATTTCCTTTGCATTTGCTCTAACTTTGGAGATGTGTTTCATGAATCAGTAAATTCATTGTTTTAATTTATAATTTCTGGAAAATTCTGAACCATTATCTCCTTAAATATTGCCTCTCTTATTCTTTCTAATTTTTCTTTCTCAGAATCCAGTTAGTCATATTTTGGACTCATTCATTCTATCTTTTATATGTCATAGCATCTCTTTGATATTTTCTATCTCATAGTTCATTTTGGGCAGTTCCTTCTGATATGTCATTTAGTTTACCAGTTTTCTCTTCATCTATGTCTATCTGTTTAATCTTTCCATTGAGTTTTATTTTTCAAGAATTGCACTTTCATTTGTGCAAGGTCCATATATTTTACTTTCCAGTATACTTGACCTTGATAATCTCCTGTTGCTTTGCTATTCTTTTTGATTTTATCTATTGCTTATTTAAATATGTTCATATAATTTTTGTTCAACCAATGCTCATTGTTTGCATGAATATGAAACTGTAAATGTTTACATCTAGACCACAAAATATACTCTTGAGTATGTATTCTTCATTCTATATATGTTTTTTTGTTTTCCTAGAATCCGATAATTGTGTTTTGTTTTCTTTTATCTAGTGTTGTATAGTACGTATTACTATTTTTTCTCTGAAATTCTTTTGAAAATCCAAATCAGATTGTGTCCCTCTTTTGCTCAAAATTATCCCATGGCTTCCAGCTCCCTCAGGACAAAAGCCAATGCCTTCACAGTAGCCCAAATGTCTCCTCACAATCTGGTTCCCTTTATTTCTCTGACCTCATCTCCTGTCACTTTCCTCATTACTCCCTTCTCCAGCTACTTGGCCTCCTTCCTGCCCCTCAAGCATGCCAAGTACCCGCCCTCCTCAGGGATTTGTACTGCTATTCTTCCTTCCTGGATCATCTTTTTTCCTACATAATCTGATGACTTGCCCAAGTATTTCCATTATCTTCAGATGTCACTTTCCTGATCAACATATATAAAATAGCCCCATTCACCTGCATTTTTAAATCTCTGTGTCCTGTTTTGTGTGTGATACCTTTCTATAAAGCTCTGGTCACTACCTGAAATTTTATTTGGTTATTTATGTGTTTATTGTGGTTAGTATTTGTCTCTCCCGATAGAGTGTAAGCTCCAGAAAGCAAAAATTTCTGTTTTGTTCACTGCTGTATCCCTAGTGCCAAGAAGAGTACATAGAAATTCAATAAATATTTGTGGAATAAACTGAATGAATGCATGAATAACTTCATTACTGTGAAGGATAAAGAGAAATGCCTTGAAAATAGGGTGGGCTGGAAGACTTTAATGCCATGCTAAGGATCTTGGATGCCATTGTTCAGAAGGTGGGGCTGAGAAGAACCATTGAGGACAGCTCCTGGATTCATCTGAGAAGCAAGCTCTCATTTGGTGAAATAGCCTATGACTGACTATACTCTTCGACTCACAAAATGGGCTTGTTGTCTTGCCATTTTTTTGCTTTGTGAAAAACAAGGCCCACTTTTTACTGGGATCCCAGCTAGCATCCTCCTTTCTCTTGGCCTGTGAGGAACTGTTTCTTGTCCCCTCACCCCATACCCCCCCACCTCCCAGCCAAGCAGATAGTTCTCATTAGACATTTATCTGTGTGTTTGAGGGGAGGGGATAATGTAAAGCTGGTATAATGTGCTGTTAGAAAATGCCCTTAAGGGCCAGCAAGATGGTTCAGTGGTCTAAAGCGCCTGCTTAGGAAAGCTCAGGCAACTGCAGGGACTGCGGTTCGATCCCCGGCACCACATGCTGCGCCAGCCCCACCACCAGGGCAGGCTGAGCCAGCCATAAAATAAGTAAATAAAGAAAAAAACAAGCAAACAAATAAATAAAATAAAATAAAAATTTTAAAAGTGCCGTTAAAATTATGATCACAGGAAGGTGAGTTTCAGATCAAAAGGCCTTTTCTCCATTGTCAGAATGGGATTTCAGGCCTGACTTTGACCCTACCCCCTTGGGAACTAGCCAGGCTCCAGTTTTGCCTTTGGGTGACTTGGATACTAAATTTGTTATCTAACATATGACCTATTTTGTTTTTGTCACTAATTTCATCAGAGTATCATCCATATACACACAACCTTGTGGCATACCACAAGAGACTCCCCTCTGTAGACCAACATGAGTTTGTTGATCATTATCACACTCGGTTTAACCATCCAAGTTCAATTTATCAGAGTTTGATTGGCCACTTGCTATATTTTAGGCCTTCTGCTCCACACTGAATACAGAGAGATGAGCTAGGTGTGTTCCTAGACAGCACCATAATTTCAGGGCAGTGAGGTCCATGGAGTAACAGTGGGTGTTGCAGTAAGCTGTGAGAGCCCCTATAGAACACACAACCAGCTCAGGAGGCCAGGAAGATTTCCTGGAAGAGATGGCATATGAACTGACTCTTAAAAGATGAGTAGGAATCATCCACTTGATTAACAGGAGGAGAGGGTAATCCAGGCAAAAGGTACACCATGGCCAGGGACCTAAAGATGGAAAGTGGCATGGTGTAGACAGCCCTGCCTCATTATACTCACAGCTCACCTGTCATTCTACGGGACATTCCAAAGTCTTGCATCCTAGGAGACTTCGTCTTATTTATTTTTTTATGTTTCTGAAACAGGATCTCACTGTGTAGTTCAGGCTGGCTTTGAGTTCACTGTATACATCAGCTGGCCTTGAACTTGTAGTAATCCTCCTGCTTCATCCTCCTGAGTGTTAGGGTTACAGGCATGTGCCACCACACTCAGTTATTAATTAATATTAATTAATTAGACAAGGTCTTGCTGAGTTGCTCAGGCTGGCCTTGATCACATGACCCTCCTGCGTCAGCCTCCCAAATTGCTGGAGTTACAGGTGTGGACCCTTGAACCCTGTGTAGGAGACTTTGATACATACCAAAGTCCAGACATGCGTTCATGGGGCCTCCCCTGATCTGGTTGTCAAGCAGTTATTCAGAAAATTACTGAAAAGTAGTCTGATATGATTGTTCATGAATGTGTTTATACTACTTTCTGATATCCTTGGCTTTCTTGACCATCAGAAAGTTAATGAAGTTGATGTAACTGGCTTCCTATCACCTTCTGGGATTCCAGTCACTCTCATCATCCAAGGAGTTGTAGTGTCTCTCTTACTCCTGCATGTGGAGAGGAGTTTTCTGACTTGAAATTTTACTATGCTGATTTAACCTGAAATCTCAAGTTAAACATTTGCATAATCTCTACTCAAACATGAGAACTTTATAAAATGTTGGTGTCTCTCAATTTACATATTCTTGTGACTATTTTAGTTATCTTTTTAAGGAAGACATCGACACCCAGAAAAATATTAACAATGTCATTATTTTATGCAGATAGCATTCATTTAGTTTTATTTGTCTTTTTGAGATAGGGTCTTGCTATGCAGTTCAGGCTGGCCTTGAACTCTCTTTTGTAGCCTAGGCTGGTCTTGAACTCACACCAATCCTCCTGCCTCAGCCTCCCAAGTGCTGGGATTACAGGCATGTGCCACCACACCTGGCTATTTTATTTTTATTATTTTTTTATTTTTTGGTGGTACCAGGGATCAAACTTGGGACCTTGTGCTTGCTAGGCAAGCACTTATTCCACTGAGCTATCTCCCTAGCCCTTTTTTAGTTTTAAACAAAAACTAAAAACATGTTATTTTATTTGCCCATGTGCCTTCTTAAACATCAGACTTCCCTTTTGGGGATGAGTTTTCTTCTGGAAATGTAGACAACCTTAGAATATCTTTTAGCACAGATCACTTAATAGGAAATTCTCAGTCTGCCTTTATCTATAAATCCCCTTATAAAATTTTATTCTGAAAAGATAGATTTGTTGGATATGCAATTCTAAACTATTTCTTTTACTTCTTAATACTTAGGTGATACTATCACACTGTCTTCTGGTTTCCATTATTACTGGTACAAAATCTGCTGCTAATTTAGTTGTCTTTATAGGTGCCCTTTTATCTCCAGCTGCTTTGAAGAACCTTCTTTCACTATTGCTCAACTCTGAGAACTCTTGTTGTTTTTTTGAATGCTCCTTTTTGTAGCTTCCTGATCTTGCTTCTTGAAGGTAATATTTTTTTCCTTCTTGCTCTGAGAACATTAAAGTATCTTCTTTTTCAATCATTCTTCTCCCTGTATAGTTTTTGTTTAAAAATACGTTCTGACATTTGGATAGCAGCTGCAGTGAAAAGCTCTCCCTGATGACAGATTTGATCAAAGGCACCACCATTACAAAGCACATGACATATGAAAAAAAGTTTATGTAGATGATAGGAGTAGAAGCATTTCTGTTAGCATGCAAAGATGAGTCATTGCCACAGTTCTGCCACTTAAAAGCATGGTAGTATGGTGGGCTTTGGAGCCAGACTGCCTGGGTTCAAATTCCGATCTGCCCTTTCATAAGTTGTTTAATCTCTATCTACATTAGTTTCTTCTTCGGTAAAAATGGGGATATGACAGTGCTTACTCTGTAGTTATTGAAGCTATTAAATAAATTCGTATACATAAAATGTTTAGCGCCTGGTATATGGTATGTACTGTACCTACGTTTGCAGTGAATACCATTATTACTTTCATGCCAAAGAGATTAAAGGGAGAATTGCTTCTTTAGTGCATTGGGGGAAAACAATACATCTGTTCTGTGTGTTCCCCTAGTATCTTGGAAATAAAAGTCATCCACAAAAACACAAGGTCCACAATTTAAAGTGATTGTCTGGGCACTTTAGGGTGTGGGATATCTACCTACTGATATCTGATATCCTATCAGAATGGGATAGAATTCAATGGGAAAATGGGAAGCATCATTTAAAGGTCAGTCCTCTGGAGGTGACCGATGTTGGCTGTTTCCTCATTGACGCAGAAGAATATCAAATCAGATAGCAGTGACAAGGAGAGGGACTTCCTAAGCCTTTCATAATGCTTTTTTTCTTAGCAACTAATCTGTCATGTACTATGACTCTTCAAGTTGGGGACACACTTGCTAAAGAAGTAAGACTGCTGCCACAATAATTCACATTCTCAAAGGTAGAATGAACCACATAAAAACACTTTGAAATATTTGTTCTAAATTCTGGTCTCTCTCAACTCTGGGGAGAGTCTTGGGCCACAGTAATCACCCCAGACACAATCTAGAAGATGTGAACAGCAGGAGTAGGTCATACTGAAAATCAGTGCTTGCTGAGGAGGCAAATTTGAGGGAACACGACTGCGGAGAAAGTTCAATGGCTTAAGCATCTGCCTGTCAAGACCAAGGTCCTGAGTTCAATCGCTGGTACCAAAAAGTTGAGGGAACATTAGGGTTAAAAGTTCAAGAAATAAAGGGCCAGCCAAATAGCTCAGTGGATTAAAGCACCTACAAGCAGGCACAGGGGCCAAGGGCCGGAGGTTCAATTCCCAGGCAGCAATTGAGACTGGGCGTGGTGGCATGCACCTGTAATCCCAGCTCTTGGGAGGCTGTGAACAGGTGGATCACTACCTGTCTGATCTAGTACTGGGATCCTGAACATCCTAAAGACCCTTCCCATAAAAAAAAAGATAGGGCACACGCACAGAACTATGTCATATTCAGTGGCGAAAGACTGAATGCTTTCTGCCCAAGAAATAAGTATGTTCCATCCTGCTTCTATTTAACGGCATACTTGAGGTTCTCCCAAGTGCAGTCAGGCAAGAAAAATAAAAGGCAACCAGATTAAAAAAGAATGAATAAAACCTCTGTACAGCCAATATGATTATCAACATAGAAAACAGTGGAGGTTTGGGGATGTAGCTTAGTGGCAGAAGCGCCTGCCTGGCAAGCAAAAGATCCTGAGTTCAACCCCTGGTACCAAAAGCAAAAGAAACAAAACAGTAGAATCTACTGAAAGAAAAAAAAAAACTATCAGGACTATTGAGTCCAGCAAGGTAGAGTATACAAGATCAAATTCAAACTCCAATTGTATACCCACACTAATTTCATAGTAAATAAAATCCAAAAGGTACAATAGATACTATGAATGGAAAATAAACTCTTCAAAAGTAAAGAACAGGATGAGGGAAATGAGAAAAGAAAAGAAGCAGGAAAGAAAAAAATTATATACATACACACAAAATACCTAAGATAATTGCATTACTAATTCTACTGGTCTATTAAAAGGAACAGTTAATGCTTAATTTTTTGATCAATTTTGCATGCAATTTAATAATCATTGTCAGTTTTATATCTTGCTTTGAAATTCTGTGCTTTTTAATGTTTCTTTTTTTTTTATTTTTTTAATGGGTCAGCCAAATAGCTCAGCAGATTAAGGATTGAGGATTCGAACCCTGGGCCTGCTGTGCTGGCCTCCCCCCCCAGGATGTGCAATTGAGACTGGGCATGGTGGTGTGCGCCTGTAATCCTGGCTCTTGGGAGGCTGTAAACATATGGATCACTATGAGTACAATCTAGTAGTGAGATCCTGAACATCCTGTAGACCTTTCTCTAAAATACAAAAACAAAAAACAAAAAATTATGAAAAAGATGCGGTTGAAGTAAGAACATAATAGATGGGATAAATAGTAGGTTGACTGCAGTCATTGAATAGCTTGAAAGATCAAATTGAGGAACTCTCAAAAAGCATCAGGAAAGAATGAAATGTAGAAAATATTAATTAAAAATAAAAGAAATTAATAGAATTTTTAGCATCCTGATATAGACTTAAAGAATGTGTGTAAATAAATAAACAGGAGAAAATATTTAAAGATGAGATAAATATCCCAGCATTAAGGTCTGCATTTTATATCCATCTTGTTTCTATATATAAGCGGATAGTTATAAAACAATTATCACTAAAATTGGCAGTAGTAGACATCAGACTTCAGATTCTTTGGTCTTTAAACACAAACTCGCACCAGCGACTCTCCAAGCAGCTTGCAGGCCTTCAGTGTCAGACTGGTGCTGCGTCCCTTATCCTCTCATTCTGAGGCTTGCAGTATCTTGGGCTGAGCACATAGCCATTGGATCCTCTAGCTTTCCAGTGTGCCAGTGTGGATGGTCCTGCCTCTGCTCCTGAAAGCATATAGAATAAATCACCTTTGATAATTATATCTGAAAACATAGCCTTTAAAGTCAATTACCTAAATTTGCTACAAATTGAAAAGCTTCTGCACATCAAAGAAAACAACAGAATAAGGAGAACAGTTTATTTTCTGTAGAATGGGGGAAAAATGCTAGGTCTTCCTCAGACAGAGGACTAATAGCTAGAATATATGAAGAAGTAAAAAGTTTAGATCACCCAAAACAAAAGACTGAAAAAATAGGCAATTCATGGGAAACATTATTAGTTGACTGTCCCTCAGACAAAGGACTTCTATGGAGAACATATAAAAAAAATTTAAAAATCAGGCCCCAGGGACCATTGAGATAGCTCAGTGGACTAAAGTGCCTGCCTAAGCAAGCTTAGGCAAGCACAAGGACCACGATTGGATCCCTGGCACCACATGCCATGCTAGCCTCGCCCTCAGGGAAGGCTGAGCTGGCCAGAGTCCGGGCATAGTGGTGCATGCCTATAATCCAGGCACCAGGAAAGCTGAAAACAGGAGGATCACTATGAGTCCAAGCAGCATAGTGAGACCCTGAAACAACAAAATACATAAAAATCAGGCCCCAAAATTCAAAGACAATCAAAAACTGGACATCCAAGATAAATATGCACTTCTCAGATGAAGTACAAATAGCAAATGAATTATGAAAAAATGTTCAACATTATTTGTCATTTGAGAAATGCAAATTGAAACACTAAGATTCCATCTCACCCCAGAAAGAATGGTTAACATCAAGAAGTCAGCCAATAACAAATGCTGGAGAGGCTGTGGAGGAAAAGGAACCCTTCTCCACTGTTGGTGGGAGTGCAGACCAGTACAACCACTATGGAAATCAATTTGGAGAGTCCTCAGAAAGCTACGATTTGAGGTCCTGTTCAATAACCATCTAGTCTCCTCCCAGGTATTTCTGCAGAAGAACTGAAAACATCATACCACAGTGGTTTATGGGTACCCATGTTTATAATAGCACAATTTGTTATAGCTAAATTTTGGAAAAAATCAAGGTGCCCATCAACTGAGGAATGGATTAAAAAGATGTAGTATATTTTAATTTTAAAATTTTTTTTAAAGAATACAAAATATTAAAAAAATGTTAAAATAATAGGAATTTAACAGTGATTGCTGTATTGCATGGTGTTATCTTCAAATTAATTGTTTAGGTTAACAGATGTAAACATGCAAAATTGGTTGAAAAAAACCTGCCAGCCCCACCCCTGGGGGCACTCTGAGACTGCGATTGAGACTGGGAGTGGTGGTGCACCCTGGCAATCCCAGTGCTTGGGAGGCTGAAAACAGGAAAATCACTATGAGTCCAATGTGTGTAGTGAGACCCTGTAGACTCTGTACTAAATACATAAAACAACAAGAACGAAAGTTATAAAAATTAAAAAAATAATAAAGAGAAAAAATGCTGTGATATTTTTATACAATGGAGTATTACTCAGCTATAAAGATAAACTCAAGGATTTTATGTGTAAATGGATTCTAGAGACCATACTCATAAGTGAAATGAATCAGACCCACATGTGTAAACATTGTCTTGTCTCCCTAGTGTAAGAACCTGAAAGAGTAAATAAAATCCAAAAGGTGCAATAAATACTGTGGAATGAAAGAAGCTATTCAAAAGGAAGAAGCAACTGGGATGAAGGAAAGGAAAAAAGAAAGAAGGGAAATATATGCATATGTATGTATATATATATATATATATATATATATATATGATACAAGTTATTCTGAATAATTATGTGGCTAATTCCTACTGATCTATGGAAAGGAACAGTTAATGCTTAATTTTTTTCATTTTATATTTTTGTTTCCAATGTTACATGTTTATATCTGATAATCTGAATAACTAATTTGAAGACAACAGTATGTAATATAACAACCATTGTTGAATTCCTATCATTTTGTTTAGTGAAATTTTTTTTTTTTTTGGTACTGGGGGTTGAGCTTAGGACCTTGCACTTGCTAGACAGGCACTTATGCTGCTGAGGTATATATATCCCCAACCCGCTCTCTCTCTCTCTTTTTTTTTTTTTTTTTTTTTTTTTTTTTTTTTTTTGCTTTTATTTTGTTTTTACTATTTTTATTTTCTTTAAATATAAAAAACAATAAAAATGTAAAGTCACCAGCTTTCGTTAGGAAACAGAATTGTTTTAAAATAAAAATTAAAGGGCCGGCGAGATGGTTCAGTGGTCTAAAGCGCCTGCTTAGGAGGGCTCAGGCAACTGCGGGGACTGCAGTTTGATCCCCGGCACCACATGCTGCGCCAGCGCCGCCACCAGGGCAGGCTGAGCCAGCCACAAAAATGAATAAATAAAGAAACAAACAAACACAACAAGCAAACAAATAAATAAATAAAATTTAAAAAAAATTAAAATTAAAAATAACCAAAAAAAAATGCAACTCAAAGCCAGGTGTATTGGCACATGCCTATAATTGTAGCATTACCAATCTCAGAGGAGAGTTAGTACTTGACTTTTTTTTTTTTTTTTTTTTTTGTCGGACTGGGGTTCAAACTCGACCTTGTGCTTGCCAGGCAGGCACTTGCGCCATGGAGCTATCTCCCCAGCTCCTGTACTTGAGACTTTTGAGCAGTGCTGAACTTGTTGAATAGGAGGATCACCACAAGTTGGAGGTCAGCACAACAGGCCCAGGGATCGAACCCCTGGCCCCTATGCCTGCTTGCAGGTGCTTTAATCTGCTGAGCTATTTGGCCAGTCAAGATTTATCAATTTTACAGAAGAAATTTCAAGATAGTCTAATGTTGAGAAGGTTGCATGGCTACTGTCGGGGTCTTTTAGCAAGATTTATGCTCAGAATCAAGTGCAAAGGGCCTAGCAGAGTGATTTAAAATGTGAATTTGGTCAGAAAGGAAGCTCCAGTAAGGCTGTCAATGGCAAATGTAGAGCAGAGAAGATCTTGATTGCTGAAAAGAAACAGAATAGAAAAAATGGCCTGAAGGTATGCTAAGAAGCAGCAGGACTTCCACCTTTTGCAGCCTCAGAGTCACAAATGTAAAAGAATTTAGTTTGAGAAGAGAACTCCACAGTACCATGTCCCACAATGGCAGTTGCCTGGAGAATTTGTTCCTAAGAATTGGATTCAGAGTGCTCAGTGATCCAGGTACTCAACCCTACAGCCAAGAGAGAAGGAAGCCTGACTGCTGCTCCAGCTAGCAGCAGATCCTGGCATCATCCACATGGTGCTGCTTTTAGCTCCATGCAGAATGCAAGAGTTGTGGGGTTAGGAAGGCTTCCACTGTGATTTTTAGAAGAAGGCCTAGGAGGCCAAGCAGTGTGCCCCTGAGGGAGTTTTGTGTGAAGCTGTGAGTGTAAACCTAAACGTGGAGACTCCAGAAATTTGGAGAAATCAGGAACATGGATCGTCTAAGGAAAACTTCGAGAGAGCAGAACAGGCCCCAGAGAGAATCCATGGGAGCTACAGCCACCCAGAGTACCATAGGTGTGGAGCCCCACAAGCCCTTTGGAGTTCACATCTTGCCACAGACTGCCTCAGATGCTGCACAGAGAACTACAGCATTTGTTTGCACTGCTGGATTTTGGACTGGCTTTGGTCCTATTCCTTTTATCCACTGTTTGTACCTTTTGGAATGGTAATGTTCATCTTGTGTCACTGCATATTGGAAGTGTTTAAACTTTCTTTTCATTTGTATAGGGGCTTACAGCTAAGCATTTGCCTTAAATCTCAGAGGAGACTTGGTACTTGAGACTTTTTTTTTTTTTTCTTTTGTGGGACTGGGGTTCAAACTCACAACCTTGCACTTGCCAGGCAGGCACTTGTGCCATGTAGCTATCTCCCCAGCCCCTGTACTTGAGACTTTTGAGCAGTGCTGAAATTGTTAGAATTTTGGCAACTGTTAGAAATAGATTTAATACCTTTACATAAAGAAATGTGCATGAGTGTTTGGGGGACCAGCGGCAGAATGCCATCACCTATGTCTAGATGTACTCCCAAAGTCTCATAGGTGGGGATTTTTCAGAAATAACTGGGTCTAAAAATGTATGATGCTGAGATTAAAGGTGTGTGATTATGAAATGAGTCCACTGATAGGTTTGACACCTGCCCTAACCCCACTAATGTAGATAGAATATAAAAAGGGCAGAAAGAATTTCCTAAGGTTTCTTGGACACATTTCCTCAATACTTCGTTGCATTGCTACCTTCTGACCACCAGGAACTGTTTCTCTGCTGTGATGCCTGTTTGCTATGCCACCCTGCCTTTAAGCCAGCCAGTTATGGACTGAAAGCTCTACAAACTGTACTAAAATATATTTATTTGTTTATTTATTAGAAACGGGTCTACAGGGTGTTCAGGGTCTCACTACCAGATCGTACTTGTAGTGATCCACCTGTTTACAGCCTCCCAAGAGCTGGGATTATAGGTGTGCGCCACCACACCCAGTCTCAACTGCTGTCTCAGTGCACCCTGGGGGTGTGGGACCAGCAGGGCAGGCCTGGGCATTGAACCCTTGACCCCTGCGCCTGCTTGCAGGTGCTTTAATCTGTTGAGCTATTTGGCAGGCCCCTGTGTGCCAAAATGAACCTTCCCTATTTTGTGTTTGGGTATTGGATGTTTTGTCTCAGAAATGAGAAAAATAACACAGTATATCTCATTTGAGTGAGGGAAAGTACAAATAAAATAAAGGCAAAATAGAAGGAAACCAGGGGATACATTTCTTTCAAATAGGAAGGGGCCCAGGAAACCAAGGAGAGAAAGGGGAAAAGGAAAGGGGAAAGGGAAGCATGAAGAATTAAGGTATGCCATGTACAGGAATCTAATAAGCACAATGAATAAACATAAACATGAGCTAATAATAACAAAAGTAATAATAAAAATAGGAAATGGGATTTAGAGATAGAGGAAGGGAAGTGGGCAGGAAGGGGATAAAAGAAAGAAGTTTTGTTATATACATGACTCCCATGATTAATGTAAACTTCATTTATAGCAAACACATATTATAAGGACAAATAAGTATAACAAATGATTTGGAAAGTTTTCACCATAAAAATAAATGCTGGAGATAGATTTGTTTAATCTTATTTAAGCATTACACAATATATACATGTATTAAGGGAGCACCTTATATTAATAAAATGTACTATAATAAAGTACTTTCTTTTTTGCAGTGCTCCGATTCACACATGCTAGGCAAGTGCACTGCTGCTGAGTTGTCCACAATCTTTGCAAAATGTTTGTTTTCATGTATCAGCTAAAATAAATTTAATTTTGAAAAAGAAAACATGCAACCCAATTAAAAAGTAGGCAAATGACTTAAACAGACATTTCACCTAAAAATATATACATATTTCACATAAGCACATGCAAAAGATGTTGTACACATGTCACCAGGGAAACACTCTACCACTAAGCTACATCCCCAACCCCTTCTTAGGTTTTGTTTTGAAAAAGTATCTCACTAAATTTTTCAGGCTAGCTTCATATTTGCAATCCTCCTGACTCAGCCCCCAGAGTAGTTAAAATTAAAGGTGTTCACCATTACATCTGGCCTTTAAAAAGAAATATTTTTTTTCTTCTAGGCCCAGAACAGATATAGCCTAAAATCAGACATATCCTGCAGTTCGTCAAATTAGAATGCCTGTTGAAATCACAAGACTGCCAGTTCTCTTATGTAAAAACAAGATTAGGTAAAAGGGACACCATGACAATAAAAGATAAATACCAAAGTAGGATAGGTTTTGGACCCTAAAACTGCAGCCTTCACTGAGCCTCTTATCAACAGAGGCAGCCCTTTCTCCCCAGTCTAGTGGGGCTGGTCCCACATGACTTGGGGACCCTTGGATCTCTAGATCCACCAATATCGCCCCTTCATGACTGCAGATTTATTTCTAGCATCATCATCATCTCCTTCTCTTTGTCCTTCTCCTTCTCCTCCTGCTTCTGCTTCTGCTTCTTCTTCTGTTTCTTCTTCTGCTTCTGCTTCTCCTCTTCCTCCTCCTTCTTGTTCTCTTCCTCCTTCTTATGCTGAGGATTGAAAAGATTCAGATTTTTGATTCTTGTACGTACTATGGGAAGTAGAGTCAAACCTGTCAGAATTAGCTCTGTGAATGACAGATTAGGACAGTGTTGACTGTGATACAATGTATATAACACAAAATCTGTCATAACTATTACTGAATGTACAATTAGATGGCATTAATTACATTCACAATGTTGTACAATCACCGCTTAGTTTGAATCCTTGTCACTATCCTAAACAGAAACTCTGAACCCATTAAACAATTATTCTCCCATACTCCCAGACCCTGGTTAATCTCTAATCAACTGTAGTCATGCCTTTGCCAAGTCATGGTAATCCCATTTAAGTGAAATCAATCTTTGTCATTTGTGCCTGTATTATTTTACTTAAAATAACGTCCTCAGAGTTGATCCATGTTGTAGCATGTGTTGAAACTTCATTCCTTTTTATGGTTAAATAATATTACAGTACTTGTATATATCATGTTTCATTTATGGTTTATCTGTTAGTGGATATTTATGTAGTTTTCATCTTTTGGCTACTATAAATAATTTTGCAATGCACATAAGCATATAAGTATTTCAATTCTTTTGGGTATATATCTAGGAGTAGACCTGCTGGGTCAAATGACAATTCTTTTACATTATTTATTTACGTGTGTGTGTGTGTGGGGGGGTGAGAATTGAACCTAGTGCCTCACACGTTAAAGAAGCCCTTTAACAACCAGTCTATTTAACTTTCTGAGGCACTCCCTATCTGTTTTACGCAGTGGCCACTCCATTTGATATTCCCATCAGAAATGTACTAGAGTTGCAGTTTTTCCATATTCTCTCCAATACTTCTTACTTTCTTGTTTTAAAAATTACCATTTATAGTCATCATAGTGGATTATGGCCGACTCGCATTTCCTTGACCAATGATATTGAGTATCTTTTCATGTGTTTCTTGGCCATGCCACTTTTATATCCTTTCAGGAGCAATAGCTATTGAAATCCTTTGCCCATTGTTTGTTTTGTTTTTGTTTTTGGGTACTGGGAATCAAACTCAGGACCTTGCACTTGGTAAGCAGGCACATGTGCCACTGACCTATATCCCTAGCCCTGCCTAGTTTTTAAATTGCACTATGGTTTTCTGGGGTGGTAAATGTGGTTTTTTTTATTGATTTTGAAACAGGGTCTCACTGTGTAGTCCAGGCTGGCCTTGAACTCATGGCAGTTCTCCTGCCTCAGCCTTCCATATGCTGAGATTACAGGTGTGTGCCATCACATATGTGTGGTCGAATTGTACAAGTTCTTTGTATATTCTAGATAATAAGTCCTTATCACTTATATGATTTGATGTAAGCCTATAGGCTTTTTGTGTCTTGATAATGTCCTTTGATTTACAAAAATTAATGTTGATGAAGTCCAGTTTACCTGTTTTGTTTGTTGTTCTTGCTCATACTTTTGGTGTCATGTTCTAAGAACTCACTGTAAAATCCAAGGTCATGGAGATTAACCTGTACATTTTCTTCTAAAAGAGTTTTAGGGTTTTTGCTCTTATATCTAGGTCATTGGTCCATTTAAGAGTTAATGGCAAACCTTGGTCCCGCAAAAAAAAAAAAAATAGAGTTAATGGCATATGATGTGAGGTAGGGAGTTCAACTTCATTGTTTACATATGGAAATCCAGTTGTCTAGGCACCATCTGTTGAAGTGACTATTCTCTTCCCCACTGGATGGATTAGAAACATTTGTCAAATATCATCTGGCTGGCTGCAGGTTTGGCTCAGTGGTAAAGTGCTTCACTATCATATGTTAGGGCCTAGGCTAGCTCCCCAGCAACAAACACACACACACACACACACACACACAGGTATTATTTGTTTTTGTTCTTTTTCAAGATTATTTTGCTCATGATGCCTAACAATACCGTGTAAATCTGAAGAATGTTGTCTCTATTTCTGAAAAAGATATGTTTAAAGTTTTGTACATATTACATTGAATCTGCAGATCACTTTGACTGATATTAACATCTTAACACTTTGGCTGATATTAACATCTTAACACTATGAAGTCTTCCAATTTATGATCTTCGGATGTTCTTCATTCCTTTAGATCTTTAATTTCTTAACTTTTTTGTGGGGGGGTGGTTACTAGGGATTGAACGTAAGAGATTATATATACTAGTTAAATCTGTAAGTCATTTTTAAAATTGTTTTATTTGGTAACAGGGTCTCACTCTGCGGCTTGGGCTCATAGTGATACCTGTCTCAGCCTCCCTACCCCTGGGATTACAGGAGTGAGCAACCACACCCAGTTCTGGGGCTAGTACAACATGTGGTATTGGAGATTGAATGTGGGTCCTTGCTCTTGCCAGGCAGGTGCTTAGACCACTGAGCTATCTCCCCAGCCCCTGTAGTCATTTTGATTAGTATTAACATCTTTTTTTTTTTTTTCAGAACCGGGGATCGAACTCAGGACCTTGCACTTGCCAGGCAGTCACTTGTGCCCCAACATCTTAACAATATTAAACCTTCCAATCCATAAACTTTCCATTTCTTTACATCTTTCTTACCACGTTTTATTTCTTTTATTTTATTTTAGTACTGTAGATTGAACCCAGTGCCATATACATGCTCTATTACCAAGTTACATCCTCAGACTTTTAATTTCTTTTTTTTTTTTTTTTTCTAAATGGTATCTCACTATGTAGTCTTGGCTGGCCTTGAATCCACTATGTTGTATAGGCCAGCCTTGAACTTGCAATCCTCTACCCTCAGTCTCCCAAGTGCTGGGATTGCAGGCACGTGCCACCATGCTCGGTTTCTTCTTTACTTTAAGCAATTTTAAAAATTGTTATGTATATCTTTTTCCTTCTCTTGTTAAATTTATTTCTAGTCATTGGATTCTTTTAGATGCTATAAATAGAATTTCTTTATTTTCAGAACCAGGGATTGAACTCAGACCATTGCGTTTGCCAGGCAAGCACTTACTATACTGAGCTATCTTCCCTGCCCCATTTTTAGTTAACTTTAGATCATTCATCACTGGTATATAATTTTTATTTGTTGATCTTTAGCCTTGCTACTTTGCTGAATTTGTTAGCTGTGTTTCTGCCTCTGAAATGCCTTTTTCTGCATGAAAGTCAGATGTCATGTTATTTTATTTCCTTTGCTCTATAAATGTGATATATCACCTTGATAGATTTTATGTTGAAGACCTTGTGTTCCTAGAGTGAATCTCATTTGATCATACTGTACAATACTTTTAATCTTCTGTTGGAGATGGCTTGCTACTATTTTGTATCTATATTTATAAAAGATATTGTTCTGTTATTTTCTTTTCTTATGATATATTTATCTGGATTTTGTAAGGTCGAATTTCTCATTATGGATATACTTATTAGTAATCCTGGATGTACTTTGTGAGCAGAGGAAGCTATGAAGAGGTGTTGCATTGAATTCAAGTAATGCAGGTTGTCAGAAATGCAGGGTCTTGGATCCCACAGTCATGAGTGTGGCCCCAGATGACTGGGTAAGATTTTTAAAAACCCACAGAAATCAAGAAGTGTTTTCTTGATTGGATGAAATCTAAACTCAACAGTAGTATGTGTTGCAATCAGATGCTAGAAATCCTATAGTACAATGTAGAAAGAAGAATCCAAATATTTGAAGCAATAAGAATATTAGAATTGATTGCTGAAGGGCCAGCCAGTTAGCTCTGTGGATTAAAGTGCCTGCTTAGGCAGATGCCGGGGCTGGGGGTTCAATCCCCGGCATGCCTTGCAGGCCCTGCCTCCAGGGTGCACTGAGATGGCAATTGAGACTAGGCGTGGTAGGGTGTGCCTATAATCCCAGTGCTTGGGAGGCTGAAAACAGGAGGATCACTATGAGGCCAAACTGCATAGTGAGGCCCTGTACCAAATACATAAATAAAAAAGAAATTAAAATTTTAAAAAATGTGTTGGAGATGTAGCTCACTATGAAGGCTGTGTTCAGTCCCCAATGAGTAACACACACACACACACACACACACACACACACACACACAGGAGGATCACTACAAGGCCAACCCTGTACTAAATACATTAAAACACTAAAATAAAATGTATACTATGAAGTGTGGCAGAGTGAGTAGGTGATCATTAAACCTATTTCTTGTGATAAATTCATACATTTTTTCAGTTTGCCACATAACTGAGTATATCCACTGTCTGAGTTATAGCTGATGGGATGTGAGCAGAAGTAAAGTGAGCTACGTTTAGGTCTAGTGCCTAAAACCCTTCCACATGGTCTTTTCCTCTTCTGTCTGGCTGGGATGGGGTTGACAGTATTTCAATGGTGACCATATTTTGGAGATTTCAGTAGGGATGACAGGATCACCACTAGAGGCGAGTTGGGTTTGTTTCTTATAATGTGCAGCAGAACACAGCAATAATCAGAATGGTTTGATCTGTGGGGCTTGGTAACAATAACTAAGCATGGTTTGCCTTGGGGCCAGGGAGATAGCTCAGCGGTCTAAAGCACCTGCTTAGGCAAGCTTAGGCAACCGCAGGGACCGTGGTTCAATCCCTGACACCACATGCTGTGTCAGCCCCACTCCCAGGGCAGGCTGAGCCAGCCATAACATAAATAAATAAATAAAGTTTTTTTTTTTTTTTTTTAAAGCATGGTTTGCCTAGGATGAAAATAAGATGGTTAGACAAATAAAGCTCGACTTGTTATTACAACCTACTCCATTAAAAAAAAAAATTTCTACCTCAGTAAATAATGGCCCAATGTAATTAATAAAATGTAGAGTCCCAGCTTCTTCCCTCGTTCCCCTTGAAGGAACTATTTTATCACTACTGTATGTGATAAAAAAAATTTCTAAGCTGGGCATGGTGGCACACTCCTGTAATCCCAGCACTTGGGAGGCTGAGGCAGGAGGATCGGTGCAAGTTCGAGACCAGCCTGGGCTACAAAAGTGAGCTCAAGGACAGCCTCAACTGCATAG
>PVKN010015977.1:0-18161 GCA_004027915.1 Capromys pilorides
GCACCCTTATGATCCCAACACTCACAAGGCTGAGGTGAGAGAAACACCACAGGTTGGGGCCAGCCTAGGCTACACTTCCAATGTCATTTATAATATTAATCTTTCAGAGTCTAGGAATAATTACAGTCACACAAGGATGGCTCTGAAATAACTGACAGAGTATGCACTTAGGTTTTTAAAATAGGATCAGTTATGAAGAGAGCGTATGTACAATGGTACCTCAGTTCATAAACTTCATTTGTTTTATGATTTGGGGGAAGATAGCCATTTCTGTGTTTGTGTGTGGGAGAAAATGCCACAGTGAGTTCAAGGCCAACCTGAACTACATAGTGAGACTACCTCAAAACAGAATATAAACAATTTGTGACAGGGCCTTGCTAATTTGTCCAGGTGGTACTTGAACTTTTGAGTTTCCAGTGTCAGCCTCCCAAAGTTCTGAGATTACAAGCATGTGCCACTGTACTCAGTTTTCCAGTTTTATATGTACTTGTTTGTATGCATAAGTATATGTAAGTCTATGCAATTTTATCACATGTAGATTCTATTACTACAGTCAGTCAGTATCTGGAACTGATCATCAAACAGCACCGACATCTCTTTCTAATTGTACCCGTTTTTCTTTCTGTCCTCTATTTGCCAACTCAGGCAATTCTTAGTCTATATTCTATGTGTATAATTTTGTAATTCAAAAATATTGTAGGGCTGAGGAGATAGCTCAGCGATCTAAGCACCTGCCTGGTAAGCACAAGGGTCATGGTTCAATCCCTGGTACTGCATGCTGTGCAGGCCCAGAAGCCACACCTGTGATCCCATCGCTGGGGAAGCTGAAACAGGATCACTATGAGTCTGAGACTCATAGTAGTGAGACTCTACCAAATAAAGAAATAAAAATTTAGAAAAACCCTTGGGCTGGAAAGATAGCTCAGTAGATGAAGTGCTTATCTGGCAAGTGTAAGGACCTGAGTTCAATCCCTGGTTCCACAAAAAAAAAAAAAAAAAAAGAACCCGCCCCCCAAAAAATATTGTATAAGGCCAAGCATGATGGCGCACAACTGCAAACTCAGCACTTACAAGGCTGAGAATGGAGAATCACCATGAGTTGGTGGCCAGCCTGGCCTATATAGTGAGTTCATGGTCAGCCTGAACTATATATCAAGACCCCATTTCAATACCCCCCAAAGTTATACAGAGATAATTCATACGGTATATAACAGTTTTTGATTGGCTTTTTTTTTTTTTGATTGACTTTTTAAGACTCAGAATAATTGAAAATTGATCTAGGCTATTGCACATAAGTAGTCTGTTTTTCTTTTTTGTATGTATTTGGTACAGGGTTTTACTGCACAGCTCGGACTCTTAGTGATTCTCCTGTTTTCAGCCTCCTCAGCACTGGGATTACAAGCATGCACCACCACACCCAGACTTGATCCCTGGCTTAGTGGGCACCAGAGAGAGAGGGTGCCACTGCATGGGATACTGGGGAATCGATCCCTGGTCCCAGCAGTTGACTAAGTAGGTGCTTAGTCTGCTGAGCTATCTCGCCAGCCCTAGTCTATTCTCTTTTTTTTGTCTTTTTGAGACAGGGTCTTGCTATGCAGTTCAGGCTGGCCTTGAGCTCACTTTTGAAGCCCAGGCTGGTCTCGAACTCACATTGATCCTCCCGCCTCAGTCTCCCAAGTGCTGGGATTACAGGTGTGCACACCACACCCAGCCCTCGTCTATTCTTTTTATTGCTGAGTAGTCATTCTCAGTATGGATATTTCAGTTTATTTAGCCATTTACCTGTTAGAGAACTTAAATTATTTCTGACATAAGGATATTGCAAATACAGTTGTTCTGAATTATGATATAGCTTTAAGGTAATCAATTAATCTTTCAGAGCCTGGGAATAGTAACAGTCACACAAGGATGGCTCTGAAATAGCTAATGACAGAGCACGCACTTAGGTTTTTGAAATAGGAGCAGTTATGAGGAGAGCACATATACAGTGACACCTCAGTTCATGAACTTAATTTCTTTTATGATTTGGGGAAAGATAGCTGTGTTTGTGTTTGTGTGTAGGAGATGGCCATAATTGTGTTTGTCACTTGATGTAGAATTTGTGAATAGAAGCAAAATTTTGTTGAACACTTTTTTTTGAAAACTGAATTGTTGCACACAGAAGCATTTATGAGCCAAGGTATTACTGTTTTTGAATGTGTCAGTTATATATGTGATCTTTTTTAAAAAAAACAGTCTTGGGCATTTGGGGTGTAGCTTAGTGGTTGGTCATAGGCAGAGAACATGCAGTCCTGCATTCAATCCCCAGAAGCAAAAATACATAAATAAAAATTTTGCAGGACATGGTGGTACATGCCTGTAATTCTAGCACTTGGGAGGTTGAGACAGGAAGATTGCTGCAAGTTTAAGGCTAGCCTAGGTCTAGTGAATGCAAGGCCAGTCTGGACTACAGAGCAAGACCCTGTCTCAAAAAAACCCCGAAAAACATGGAGGCTAAGATAGGAGGATCCCTGCAAGTCTGAGGCCAGCCTGGATGACATGGTAAGTTCAAGGCTAGCCTGAGTTATATAGTGAGTGAGATCCTGTCTCAAAACAACACCACTGTTTTAAAAGCCATTTTTGGGGTGGGGTAAAAAAAGAAAATTAGCCATTCTTGAGTTTATATGACACTTTATTGATCAAGAATTGAGGTCTAGAGATGTTAACTTGTTGGATTTAGCCAATGTGCAAATATTTACCCTTTTGTGATTGACTTAGTTCATATATCATAATGTCCTCAAAGTCCATCCACATTATGCTGTTATCAGAGTATTATTCCTTAAGGCTGAGTAATAGTCATATATATATATATATTTTTCATTTTTCTGAACTTTATAGATTAAGATTTCAAGATGTCAAAAGGAGATGGATTGTTGCAAAATCAAAAGCAGTATTTCCACTTCATTCCTTTGTCATGAACATTTTAGTTGTTTTCTACCTTTTGGTGATTGTGGCTAATACTGCTATGAATATTGGTGTATAGCTGAGTCTATTTTCAGAGGTTTGGTTTATACCTAGAAATGAAATTGCTGGATCATGGCATAATTTCATATTAAAAATTTTGAGGAACCATTATACTATTAACATGGCGACTGCACCATTTTACTCTTTTACCAATGACTTGTAAATGTTCTAATTTCCACACATAATTGTACAAACACTTGTCATTTGCATTGTTTTTAAGTCTCATTATATAGTTCATGTTGGCTATGAGCTCACTATGTAGCCTCTCAGCTGGGCCCGAACTCCCAGTGACGTTCCTATCTCAGCCTCCTGATAAACAGAAAAATTTAAGTTACTTGTGAAGAAGAGTCAGATTTTCAAGGCTGGGCGTGGTGGCACACACCTGTATTCCCCGAACTCAAGAGGCAAGAGGATTGCTAAGAGTTCAAGGCAATGCTAGGTTACATAGTTCAGGACCAGCCTGGACAATATAATAAGACACTTAAAAAAAATAAATAAATAAAATAAAAAAATAAAAAAACTCAAAACAAAATAGAACAAAAACTCAGATTTTCAATAGAGTAAATAATTTCGGGATTTCAAAATTTCACCACACACACCTTATTCCAGGTGGTCAACTGGGATCACAGTGAAGCGAAGCAGTTTCAGATAATAAGATAATTTAAATTGAAAGTCCCCAGGGAGCCCAGTGTGGTAGTGCGCACCTGTAATCTCATTACTCTGGGAGGCACAGGAGGTAGACTCAAAAGTTTGAGTGGGCAATTTAATGATTAAGCAAGACCCTTTGTTAAATATTTTTTAAAAGGTCTGGAGACGTAGCCCAGTGCCAAGGCTCTGAGTTCAGTCCCCAGTGCTGGATGCTTCATTTTCTGGTTTTGTTCTTGTTTTTTAAGTACTAGGTCCATGAAACTTGCTGCGGTTTCTCTAATGACTTTGTTAACACCTTCATTTTGCCAACCTATTTTAACATATATGTTTGGTGTAGGGTGGAGATCTGGTTTATCTTTGATGTTGTATGATCTGGAGAGAACTGATTCAGAATACTTAATCTAGTTTGACTATGTGTGTAATTAACTCAGTCAGTCCTTAGTAATTCTGTTTTTTCTTTTTCTTTTTTTAATGTATTTAGTGCATGATCTGTACTACAGGGTCCCACTGCACAGATCGGACTCGTAGTGATTCTCCTGTTTTCAGCTTCTCAAGTGCTAGGGTTACAAGCGTGCGCTGCCATACCCAGTCTCAGTTGCGCTGGGAAGCGAACCCAGGCTGTTGCGCTCTGCGTAAGCAGGCACTTTAGTCCACTAGGCTATCTAGCTGGCCCCTTCATTAATTTATTTTCTTTTCCTTTTTTTTTCTTTTAGTACAGGGTCTGCAGGGTCACTACACAGATCAAACTTGTAGTGATTCTACTGTTTTGAGCTTCCCAAGTCCTGGGATTACAGGCACATGACACCACACCCAGTCTCAGTCATCCCCACGGATGGAATCCAGGTTGCTATGCTCTGCCTAAATTGGCACTTTGATCCGCTCAGCTACCTGGCTGGCCCTCCTTCATTGATTTTTATTGCTTAAAAATTTGTTCATTCATTTTGAATAGGATACATAATTCAAAATTCAAGTCAAAAGTAATATGTACTTCTGCTTCTGTTCTTCCATTCACTATCCCATCTTGGTTATTATTATTAGATTGTTTTATATCTTTATGTTTATACATGTTTCTTAGTTATCAGTTTTTTTGTTTTTGTTTTTGCTGGACTAGAGATTGAGCTCAGGACCTTGCATTTGCCAGGCGAGCGCTCATTCTACTGAGCTATCTCTCCAATCCCTAGTTATCAGTTTTGAAAGATGTTTTAAAACTGAAAGGTGTGGTTGGCCATGATGGCACATGTCTGTAATCCCAGCATTCAGGAAGCTAAGAAAAGAAGACTACAAATCCTGGGCCAGTATAGGATAGATAGCCAGTAGAAGGCCAGCCTGGACTACACAGCAAAACCTTGTTTTAAAGAAAAAAATCACTTGAGTGTGGTGGCTATAATTTCACTAGGCTGGAGGAGGATTACTTCAAATATGAGGCCAACATGAGTTACATAGACCTGTCTCAAACAAAACAAAACAACATAAATCAAAATGATCAAACTTAGAGCCATAAAAATTAGAGTCCATTTGCTTACACTGTCTTCTCTATTACTTGTTATTTCTTTTTAAAAATTTTTTATGTATTTGATACAAGGTCTCTCGCTAAGCAGCTCAGACTTGCAGCAATGCTCCTGTGTCAGTCTCTCCAGTGCTCGGATTATAGGATGTGCCACCACACTAGGTCTCAGATTCTGTGTGCCTGGGGGCAGGGCTGGCACAGCATGTGTTGCCAGGGATCGAGCGCTGGTCCCTGCACTTGTCTAAGCAGATGCTTAGTCAGCTGAGCTATCTTGCTAGCAGCTAGTTAATTATTTAGCTATTTTATTTCTTGACTCCTTTTTAACCATTTATTTCCTACTCCTTCACTTAGCTTTTGCAATTCCATCTTTTTATCATGAAGCTAGCATCCTTTATTATTTTTTTTTGAACTGTATAGTATAATGCCACATACCCACTATAGGGGCCCAAGTTCTAAGCCTCAAAATGAATCTAAGGCTAAAGTGTTAAATATACCCACTTATCTAAAGTGCAGAAGCCTCCTGGCGGCTTTAAAGTGGCCCTGTGACTCCGACAGTCGTTTAGTCCCCTTAAAGCTTTAGTGTGGCCATCTATGGAGTTTAGTTTAAGGGCTTTCACGTTGTGATAGTTGTGATGTTTAACTGAGATAATGCCTAGGCGTGCTTGATAAATGTGAGTCCTTTCCATTCCCCCCTCCTCCCTCTGGAATCTTTCACTGTGATGTAAGTAGATTCTTGAAATGAGTCTTTTTCAGAATCATGCTTCCAGCAGCTGTTGATGGCGTTTGAGTGGAGAGGATCTCTTGCCTTACCACCAAGGGAAGCTGTATGCTTCCAGTATAACTGAATCTTTGGGGCAAGATTTGTCATCTTCCTCTTAAGACAAAAAGGGATTTGCCCTTTGCTGATACAGGAACCATGAGGAGACATATGGTGTCTTATTCCCAGCTGCTCTTGAAAAAGGAAATGGTGAGGAGAGACAAAGGCTCTGGGAGGGTAACCCTGAGTGGATGATTGAACAAACAGGTGTCATAAAGAAAGAAGAGGCAGGTATAGGAAGGGCTGTGAATAAATGGGGAACAACCTGCCCCATTTTTGGAGCCAGCCAGTGTGGCAGGCACAAGGGAAGGAGCTCCAGATGAGCCTCAGGAGGACCGACTCCTGCACTGTAGCCTATACTCCCTGTGTACTATCCAAGCCCCAGACCACATACTGTACTCTAGACTCCTGCTGCCTCTGCCCTTCCTTCTACTGGGAAGCAGAGAGAACAAGGTGGTGTTGTAGGGCAAGCCGTGCACTCTGGAGTCATACTACTTAGGTTTAAATCCCCATCATCTGTTAGCCATGTGACCCTAGGCAAGTTATTTATTTGCTATGTCTTTATTTTCTGCTCTCTAAAGGATAACTAATAAATAAGCTTGCTATTGAGGATTAAATGAGTTAATACATATTATAATAATTTCTGATAACAGTTGTACTGTGTCAATCTTATTAATATTCTTCCTGTATTTCTTTTTTTTTTCTTTTATTTATTTTGTTCATTTTTTATTTTTTGAGACAGGGTTTTTCTATACAGTTTCAGATTGTCTTGAGTTCACAAGGATCCTCCTGCCTCAGTCTCCTGAGTGTAAGGATTACAGATGTGTGCCACCATGTCTGGCCCCATATTTCCTTTGGATATGTTGGGGGTTTTTTTTTGTTGTTTTGGGTATCTAGAATTTAACTCACTTCATGCTGTCTAGGCAGATGCTGTGCCACTGAGCTATATCCCCAGCTTTGTTTTATTTTTGAGGCAGGCTCTCACAATGCAGTCCAAGCCAGCCCTGAACTTGTTTGGTAGTCGAGTCTGGCTTTGAATTTATCTTCTTGCCTCAGCCTCCTGAGTAGCTCGAATTATAGGCATGTGCCACTTTGTCTACCGATAGTTGCCAATTTCTGAGGCTTAATTGTTCCCATTGTGGACAGTTTGAAGCTATGGACATAATTTCAACTTTCAGACTGCTGGACCATGTAACCGTTGTTCCAGCACACCACTACATTCATCCTGTTAAGTTCACCCTGTTGAGAGTCAGCCACCTTGCTGTTGCCTGTTGAGAACAGATAGTTTCCATTGATATCGTTTGCTTTGTTTCCATAGGGGATGTACCAGCTTGTTATGGATATCATAATGATGATCCGGGTGTGCAAAATGTTCCGCCAAGGCCTCAGAGGATTCCGGGAGTATCAAATCATTGAACCTATTTACAGAAAAAACCCTATCTTCTTCTGGGATGTAAGCAGTTGGACTTAGTGGGATTATTATTTGCTTGTTTGTTTCTTTATTTACTTATTTTATGGCTGGCCCAGCCTGCCCTGGTGGTGGGGCTGGCGCAGCATGTGGTGCCGGGAATCAAACCACAGTCCCTGCAGTTGCCTGAGCTTTCCTAAGCAGGCGCCTTAGACCACTGAACCATCTCGCCGGCCCGTAGTGGGATTATTAGAAATTAAGGGAGTTCAATGAATAGTACTCTGCTTCCCAGCCCATGTTTAGAACCAACTGAAAGAGAAGACAGAAGATAAAATAGATAGGAGATCCAACTGTGTATATATCTGCAGACATGGCATGGCTTCTATCACCCAATACTGAATCCCATAATCAGCCAGTCTTTCCTGCCTAGTGACAGGTCACGCTGGAAGAGCCAGGCCTTTAGTGTAGTAGTGCAACCACAGACCTGCTGTCCCGACCTCAGGGAGAGCAGAATGTGGGCTCAGCAGGGAGCAAAAGGGAGGATCATGTTCAGTTTCTCCTTCTGCATTCACCAAGGAGTTTGTCCTTCCTCTACATGAAAGAAGAAAGTTCTTGGACCAGTGAAATAGCCCAGTGGACTGAGGGCCTGCTGGCACGCACAGGGACTGGGTTTGATCCCCAGCACCACATGCTGCGCCGGCCTGTTCCCTTTCCCCTTCCCACCTACCTCTACGCCCCTTTCTCTATTTTCATTATTTTTTTTTTTTACTTCATGTTCATGACATACAATATTTACATTCATTCTATTTGGTACATGTACATGACACATTTTAAATATTTTTGTTTCCTCTTCTCCTGCTCTTCTCTGCTTATCCTTGGGCTGTTGAACCCCTTACAATTCACAAAAGCTCTGTCTCCATTTCCTTCTATCAGTTCTTTATTTTCTATCTGTCTACACTTTGTCTTTCTCAAATGAGAGATATCATAAGGTATTTAGCTTGTGTGGCTGATTTATTTCACTTAATACTATATTTTCCAGTTGTGTTCATTTTCCTACAGATGTCTCAAAGTTACTCTTCTTTATAGCCAAGTAGTATTCTATTATGCATGGATACCACATTTTGTTTATCCATTCATCTGTTGATGGATGTATAGGTTGCTTTCAATTTTAGCTATTATGAACATTGATAACTCTGTGTCACTCTAATATGTCTTCTTTATGTATTTAGTACAAGGTCTACAGGGTCTCAATACACAGATTGGACTCAATGATCCTCCTGTTTTCAGCATCCCAAGTGCTGGGATTATAGGCGCATGCCACCACACCCAGTCTCAGTTGCAGTCTCAGTGTGCCCTTAGGGCGGGGCTGGCACGCATGCTGGGGATAGAACCCTGGTTCCTGTACCTGGGCTTTAGTCTAATATGATGTCTTTAGCACTTTGGGAAGATATCTAGGAGGAGAGTAGCTGGATCAACTGGAATTTCTATTTTTTTAGTTCTTTGAGAAATCCCCACACTGATTTCTATCATTTACATGCCACTAACAATATAGAAGTGTTCTTTTTTCATTGCAGCTATCCCAGCATTCATTATTTTCTCTTGCTATTCGCCATTCTTTCTGGTGTAAGATGATGTCTTTTTTTTTTAAGATGACATCTTGCCAGAGATGTGTGTCCAGCTTCAATCTTCTTGCATGTGGATAGCCAATTTTTCCCAGAACCATTTTTTGTTTTCCTTTTTATGTATTTGGTACAAGATCTCAGTACACAGCTCGGACTTGCAGCAATCCTCCTATTTTCAGGCTCCCCAGAGCTGAGATTACAGGCATGCACCACCACATGGGGTCCTGGCTCTGCACACCTAGGGGCGGGGCGGGGAGGGGGCCAGTGTAGCATGTGGTGCTTGGGATCTAATCCCAGTCCCTGTGCTTGCCTAAGCAGGTGCTTAGTCTGCTGAGCTATCTTACTGGCCCTTCCCTGCATTATTTGTTAAAGAGACCATCTTTCTTCCTAGATAATTTTTTGGTCCCTTTGTCAAAGATCACACAGCTGAATATGTTCAGGGTTATTTCTGTGTCCTATATCTGTTACACTGAATCATCACATGTCTGTTTTTGTGCCAGCATTGTGTAATTTTTATCACTATGGTCTTGTCTTTTTTTTCTTCTTCTTCTTCTTCTTCTTTTTTTGAGACCAGGTTTTACTATGCAGTTTGGCTGGTCTTGAACTCATTTTGTAGCCCATATAGTCATAGTGATCTTCCTGACTCAGCCTCCCTAGGGCTAGGATTATAGGTGTGCACCACCACACCTGGCCTTATAGTATAACTTGAGGTCAGATTTCATGATGCTTCCTGCTTTCCCCTGTTGCCTAGGATTGCTTTTCTATTTTGGGTCTCTTCTGGTCCCAAGAGCTAAGGTATTTTGAATGCTTCCTATTATATGCCACCTCTACTTTCTTTCCTAGCCCTTCCACTTAAATGACATGATGGGAACATTTTTTTTTTAATGATCTTAATCTCTATAATACCTTCCTAGGTTTTCCTAGAAGGTCCCAAATTAAAACATTTTATCTCAGTAGTAGATTATAGTAGATTATGTCCCTGTTTTGGCTTGGAAATGATAAAAAGTTGTTCATCATTCTGTTAACTAGTCCTGGTCCCTCCCCCCCAAATGTCTTTTGTGTGTTACCTAGGGCATTAGCATTTTGCCAGCTCATGCCTGGATAAGCTCTGCCCATTTCCTTCTTGTGCTGTGAGTGACTAGGCCCTAGCTCTCTACATATAGGCATTTATTCCAAAGAGTTTCTGGAAATGGTTCCTAAAAGATTGTGGCCGAAGAGAGGGTAGGAGGGAACTTTGCATTGGTTTCTGAGTTAAGATATAGGAGAGAGTAAGGCCTTTGGGCCAACTGGAAGACATATCTCTTTAACATACACATTCATTTACATATTTTCAGATACTATGCTGGCTAAGTCAGGTAAGTATGGAGCCCTGTGGTTGAGCCACAAGATGGGGAAAGATGGAGTAGAATTGTAACCCAAAGGACTCAGGTTAGCTCATGGGAAAGACATTCTGGTTCTCAAGTTAAGATTAAATGGTGAAGCAATGGTTTGTGGAGATGTGGATAAAGCAATTGGAAGTAGAAGACCCAGAATCAGGTTTGAAGTCAGAGATGTTGAGGCTAAACTCAGTAACTGCCTAGTCCAGTGGCCTCGAATAGAGCAGAAATCTATGTAAGGACACCCTATAGAGGTCATGTGGCTGTGAAGTGGGGATTCGAGGGCTTGGAACACAGAATTAGGTAGAGAGACCAGGGAAGGAGGGAGGGAGGGAGGGAAAGCGGAAGGGAGGGAGGGAGGGAGGGAGGGAGAGGGCAAATCTAGTTGTTTCTAAGCATCACCTCTTCCTTCACTAACCTCCATGGCAAAAACCCCATGGATACTCAAGTGCTAAAGGAGTGAGAGGAGAACGCAGAGATGCACACAGACATTAGTGAACCATGTGAGGCATGCACAAATACGGAAATGGGTCCCTGGTTCCTTCGCCTAACCTCTTAGTATACATTCGCTACTCTTTCAGCGTCATCTCTTCATCAGGAAGTATGGTTAGGGTTAGCTGATTCCTAAGATTTCTTTCCCCCTCCTCTCTACATGCTCTAGAAATATCAGGGTTCAGATCCAAGCAGGGCTATTTTCTTGCTATAAATGGTCCCCGGGAAAGTTCCTTTGCTCATCTCAAATCCAATATGAACAGAAGAACAAGGTAGTTTACCCTGGTTGGCTCCCTGTTCTCCCTTAGCTTGCCTTCGTTTGTTCTTTTCTATTTCCCCTCTATACTTCAGTTTGATTGCCTCTTTATCCTCTTTATTTTTCTCCTCCATCCTCCTGTGTTTTCTCTGCACCCTCTCATCTCTTTCTCCATGCACATTTTTTCTGTCTTCATAATGATGTCAGTACTGAGCACAGTGTAGTGCTTAGTTGGGACTTTTTTTTTTTAATTTTTATTTATTTATTTATTTGTTTGCTTGTTGTGTTTGTTTGTTTCTTTACTTATTTATTTTGTGGCTGGCTCAGCCTGCCCTGGTGGTGGGGCTGGCGCAGCATGTGGTGTCGGGGATCGAACCACAGTCCCTGCAGTTGCCTGAGCTTTCTTAAGCAGACGCTTTAGACCACTGAACCATCTCACCGGCCCCTTAGTTGGGACTTTTAAGCAAAGGTGAACATGAAGGGCCCACTGGTAGGTTTTCCATGGTCCAGGTAAACAGGCACTTACATGCAGAATTCCAGGACAAGTTTCCCTCATTCTCCTTCCTGTCCCTGCCTTTTCTTTCAGAAAAAGAATCAAGGCCGAATTACATTTGATACCATGGACTTCATTGTAGAGAAGGTATGCACAGCTCTAATCTTTCTCTGGAACTTTCTTTTTGTACAGTGCCCTGGAAGAAGCACTGGACTGGGCATCAGGAGAGTTGGTTTTCATCCAGGCTCTGCCACCAACTCAGTGTGTCCTCCCTGAGCAAGTCACTCAAGTCTTCTCATCTACAAAGTAGCTAATGACAGTGATTCTGTCCATCCCTGGCATTCTAAGGGCACAACACCTCTGAACCGGTTGTCACCATAGCTCAGTAGAACCAGTTGGATAGGGATCCTAGGTTTGAACCTGTGGGAAAACAACAGAAAGCAAAGCAAGAATTTGAGATGGCCAGAGGGAAGAGAAAGGCAGGTGGTAGGAAAAACCTTGGCCGGTGTGTGAATTCTGATTCTGCCTTGACCTATCCAAAAGAGGGCAGGCGCACCTATCACCTACCGGGGTATTAGATGCCCTTCAAAAGTTTTCCCATTCTATCCGGGCATGGTGGTGCATACCTGTAATCCCAGCATTTAGGAGGTTGAGGCGGGAGGATCACCATGAGTTTGAGGTTAGCCTGAGTTGCATAGTGAGTTTAAGGTCAGCCAGAACTATAAAGTGAGACCTTGTATCAAAAAAGTGTTTTCCCATTCTAATGAGGTAAGGTCTTCACATCCATGTGAGGCTCTGGGATGTATAACTTGTTCTCTGAGTTTCAAGAATAATTATGATCTTTCTCATTTTACCCACCAAATCTTAAATATGAAATTAAAATTTAAAATCCAATTTTAAATTTAAAGGACTGTATCTATTTATAGGAGCTCTGAAGTTCTCTGTAATACAGACCTGATTTGACCCTGGCCTGGAGCAGTCATGTTGGTTTTTCTCTCAGAGAAAAGGGAAAGAACAGAACTTTCGTTAACATTGGTACTGGGTCCACCCATGCCCATCCCTTACCCCTGTCCTTTCTCCCTTGGGGCCCTGTTGGCATCCTCTCTTGGCCTCAAATTTCTCACATCCCCTTATGCATGAAGCTTAATTATATAAGTCATCCCAATTTTGTGTTTCTTCAGTTTTCCGGCCAGTGCCTGACATTGGGTGTTGAAGATTACCTAAATTTTACCCTCCATGAAAAAAATAGGACCTTATTCAGCGCCACAGATCCTTAGAGCTGAGGGCAATTCTATGCATATCAGCTGAGGGAGAGAAAATGGCACAGAGGAAAAAGCACTGTTACAGATAGCCTACATGTGGAGGCTCAGTGAATCATGTCTCCCTAGCTTCAGCACAGAGAAGAGACAAGGGCCGAAGTCTACCTTATTACAGTATAATAGTGGAGGTTGGACGTGGAAAGACCCCAGGAGCCCTTGGATTAGAGCCCTGGCACATGGCAGATCCACTTGAAATCCCGCTTAAGTTTCTCTAAAGGCTGTAATGATTCTTGAACTAGGTGAGGGTGCAATGAAATGGGAGTAGAAGATGCCTGGCACGCAGTTGTCAAACATGCCCATTGCTGTTACAGTGGAGAACAGGAAGGCATATAAGCAAGACTTTGGGGAATTACCTGCTGGTTCATGGGGGATGTTGATGGATCTTGTGTGTCACTCTAGTTTCCTCTCCCTAGGGTCACGTCCCTCCAGAAGCCATTAAGATCATGCAGAAACAGCCTTCCTGGAGGGAGGAACATGAGATTAAAGTCCTCTGCAACGTCCTGCAGTCTCTGGATAGCTTTCGAAGCTACGCAGAGCCTCAGCAGGTGCTCCTTGCCAAGGCCATGCGCTTTGAACGGTCAGTGTCAGGGCCCCTTGGCCGGTGGGCCGGGCGGGACAGGAAGAGCCTGGCTGCAGAGATGTACTATATCAACTCCTGCCCATCCTGCTGCAGGGTATCAGCTGTGATACTGTCAGTTCACCTGGTGCTAACTGTTACGGGGCAGCACAGCCTATCTCATGTACTGATTGAAAGTCTTCCTATAATTAGAGAAGCATTAAGTCTGGAAAGGTCCTGGTAGGACTCTCTGAAAAAATCTGGTCCAATCTCTTCAATTTTCTTCTTTTCTTTTAGAAAAGAATGCAGTTTAGGTTGACCTTGGAGTTACTGTGTAGCCCAGACTGGCTTAAACTCCTGGTGATCTTTCCGTCTCAACCTCCTGAGTGCTAGGATTACGGTGTACCATAACCGTGGTATACCACCACACCTGGCAAGTTCCCTCATATTTCAAATGAAGAAACTAAGGTCAGCAGGCACTGACCTAGTCACCAGCACCTTAGTCCATTTTCTGTTGCTAATAACATAGCACAGACTGAATAAGTTGGAAAGAAAGGTGGCTTATTTTAGTTCGTGTTATAGACCAAAGTTGAGAGGTCATGTCTAGTGTTAATTACCTTTGTGTTGGCAGAGTCCCAAGGCATCATATGGTAGGAGACAGGGAAAGCATGTGTATATCTTCTGATCTCTCTTCTGGTTTTTTCTTTCCTTTTAAAGGTTTTATTGCCCACTCACTAGTGTAGGTTCACAAAAAATTAAGATACCAAATTGTCCACCAGACAGTGGTGACATTTTTAGTTTAATATGATTAGATGATTGTGGCCTTCATACAGAATACATGTGTGCCATCTTGTGGCCTCCATGAAGAGGAAATGTGCAGCAGCTCGTGTACAGTCGTTTGTATTTCCAGCTTGATCCTCTTCCACTGTCTTTATTATGAATTTTTATTCATATCCATTGAGGATTGGGGCAATTTTTCATTTGTTTCTTGGCAAGATTGCTTCATTCTGAAAGTCTTATGAGAAGATACGGTCAGGATGAGAGGCAAGCACGTGCACCATGATGGCTGACAAAAGCAGGAGAGCTCTCGAAGGCCAATGGTATTTCATCACGGGGACCCTATCTGGATGACCTTATCTGATTTTTTTGGGGGGGTGCTTGGGATTGAACCCAAGGTCTTTCTCAGGCTTAGCACAGTGCTGTGCCACTGAACATATCCAGTCCCCAACTTTAGTCTTAGTTATCTCCTGGAGATCCAACCTAGAAACATCATAGTAAGTGTTATGGTTTATGTCTAGTTGTCCCCGCAAAGCCTCATGCAATCATGGGGCGGGGACTTCTAGAGTTTGAGACTTGAGTCATGATCCACTGGGATTATGTGTTTTAGTACTGATGGAGTTATTGATCTGAGTATGGCTGGGATTATTGGTGTGGCCTAAGGTGGATAGGCTAAGGCAGAGAGCCTGAATGTAATATAAAGAGAGACAGAGAGACAGACAGTGGTTGTTGCTCTCTGCGCCCTGGTTGGTTTGTTGTCTCTGTTGCAATTGTTACTGCTCTGCCGCCATGAACTGGATGCTCTCTGCCCTGTTCCACTCAGCCTTGGGCCAGCCGAATATGGACTGAAACCTCCAGCAACTGTGAGCTAAATAAACCTTTCCTTCCTTCATTTTGAGTATCGGGTATTTGTCTCAGCAACAAGTAAAATTAACTAAGAGAGTAAGCTTGAGTTTCTACCTGCTTAATACCTCACAAGGGAATTAATAATAGGAGTTTTGGAGAGGACAATCCATATTTAACCATAGCACCTGAATAATAAATAGCAGGGCCAAAATTAAAATCCAGGCCCCAAAAGCCAGAATAGATCACAAGTGATTATAAATACCTTGGTAGGTACAAAAACAGGGTCTGCAAACTTGAATGAGAGAAGAGTTCTATCTATTATTTATTTGAAGTGTCATTCTGCTGGATTTTATTTTTATTCCATGAAGTCTCCACTAGAGTGTCAAGTTGCTGAGTGGTCTGTGGCACAAGAAGAGCCAAGTAAATGCCTTGTACTAGAGATGGTTAAGAGATGCATGTGGAAATACTGCCCTTGCTGGGACATCAGCGGCTTCATAGCAACAGCCTCGCAGGATATTTGAGATTATCTCTGTTTGGAAAATTCAGGATGATAGAAGGAAAACTAAGGATCAACGGGCATGTGAGCTGCTCAGTGTCACATAGCCAAGGGCAGAACCAGGATTTGGATCCTGCTCTGACTCTAATGCTGGTGTTTGCAGTCATCTAGCTACTCTACTAACCCACCCATTGCTCTCAGCATCTCTTCATTCATGTATTCAGCTGTTGTTCCCTGAGCATTTACCAGTGCCTGAGCCCTGGCAGGGCAGCACTAAACCAGACTTACAAAGGCTATGATCTTGGGAGGCTTTAGTCTAAACAAGGCAGGTAGCTGGATAGGTGTTAGTTCAGCTTGATGGGTAGGGACTGCGCTGTTCTGAAATCCCTTCTTATCCATGCTTTCAGACCTCAAGGAAAAGAGAACTCTTCACAGCGTGGGTGGGCCTTCCTGTTGCTGGCAGATCAGTTATCTATGATCTTTCCCTAGGTTTGGTCGCAGGCGTGTGATCATCAAGAAGGGGCAGAGGGGCAGCAGCTTTTACTTCATCTACTTAGGGACAGTTGCAGTGACAGAGGATGAAGACGGCAGCAGTGCCTTCCTAGACCCCCACCCAGTATTGCTGCAGAAGGGCAGTTGTTTTGGCGTAAGTTCTGCGGAAGGGCCTGGCTTTAAGCACTGGAGTTAGGGTGAACAGGAGTCCTGGCCTTTTAGCCAGGCCCTGTTTGGGCTCCAATGCCTTTATCTGTCAAGTGCTGAATGAGTGGGACCAGGAAATGTTTAAAGCCAACCTTTTCATGTGATGCTTAAGGTGTATGTTACCTTGAGACACAGGGACTCCACACTGAGGCCTCTCCAGCTTCCTCTCCTCTGGCCTGTCCAGGCCTACTGCCTCTTTTTCTATCAGCAGCAGATAAAGGGGTTAAGGGACATGGAGGAGAAGCAAGAATATGTGGGGGCCAGGGAGCTTGTAGTCTGGAGGGAGACGGGGAGATAGAAAAAGGAAAGATGTGTGCAGGGATGGGAGTGCAAAGCTGGAAGTGGCCTCACACTTGGCCACTTTTTTCCTGTTTATCCCACAGGAAAAAGGTCTTCTCAGTACATCAGTAAGGTGGGCCACCGTGGTCTGCATGGAGGAGACAGAGTTCTTGGTTATTGACCGGGAGGACTTCCTTGCTAATAAGCTGTATGTGGAAATTCAAAAGGATAACCAATATCGATTTGAATTGTTTAGGTAACTATTTCATTCAACATCTTTCTTCCCTTCTTCGCTCATTAATGCTTGACTTTTTCCTAGACTTGCTGGACAACATCCCAGATGCTATTGTACTTTCTGCCTGGAATGCTGTGAAATACCAACCTCCCACCCAACTTTTCTGTCTCACCAAATTCCCACTATCACTTCCAGTCTCAGCTCAATTGACTCCCTTGTGGGGTAATAAAAATAAGACAAGCTAATAGTTTGAACACTTGCTGGGGCAGGCAGAATGATAAACATTTGTCACATCTAATCTCACATTCAATCTCATGAGGTTGGTTCTCTTATTTTCCTTACTTCATAGGTGAAAGAAGCAAGGCCTACGATAATGACACGCCCAGAATGTTTGATTCAAAAATTCCTGTGCCTTGCCATAACACTTCATTGACCCGCCCCATCTGTCCTCACCTCAGGATAAAAAAGATACCACATCTATACCTCTTGCATTTTTTTCTTTGTCCTCGAGACAGGATTTTGCTATGTAGTTAAGGCTGACCTTGAACACACTTATAGTGATCCTCCTGTCTCGGCCTTCTGAATATAAGATTACAGGCATATACCACCACACTCAGGAATCCTGTTTTTCTTTGAAGCCCCAGCCACACTGTTAATTCTTGATTGTGTAGTAATTTCTTTAAACTGTAGTTTGCATTTCCTATCAGACAATAAGCAGTGTAGAGGCAGGGACAGATTTGTCATTTTGTCATTGTAATTCTCATGTTATTGTGACAAGCACCTGCAGATGTCAAAAAAATATTGAATAAATCAGAAACAGGATACAATTTCGACCGTATGTGGGCCTGAAAGTAAGGACCTTTATGAGAACCATACAAAACAAAAACAACCAATCCAGAATTTTATATAGTAAAAGATTTTTGTTTTGATTGCTTACATTAAAGGCCACATAAGATGTATAAACTAGGGTCGGGCATGGTGGCGCATGCCTGTAATCCCAGCATTCAGGAAGCTGAGGCAGGAGAATCATGGCAAGTTCGATCAGCCTGTACTGCATAGTGAGATCCTGTCTCAAAAGACCAAAAAAAAAAAAAAAAAGTATAAACTAAATATCATTTAGCTATTAAGTTATTTGCCTTAATGTAAGAGAAAAAAAAATCCAGTGAAACATCTGCAGTGGCTCTAAAAATACTGGTTGCAGCTATAGTGAAGTAGTGTGGAGAAAGATGAGCTGGTTCTTGTGATTGGCACCACAAAGGGCAGCATCACAAAAAGGAAGGGTCCTGGGAAAGGGAGGATGTAGTTCTGAAGGGAAGAGCTGTTCCGTATTTG
>PVKN010015978.1:0-18141 GCA_004027915.1 Capromys pilorides
AATACAATGCAGTATTTTAGAATGATGTTGAAAAAGTATACTCAATATCATTGGAATTATTTTAATTTTACACTAACTATATATGCAAAAAGAAGAACCATTAGAAATAAGTATGTCAAAATATTAAGAAATTATATTTAGGTGACAGAAATATAAATAATTTTTTTAAATATAAAAAGTACTTTATAGTACTCACACATGCTTCCCTTTTAATCTCGAAGTTGTTTAGAAATGAATATAGCCCTGGCCTGGCCCCTGTTCTGTTCTCAGTGACTCATACTTAAGGGAATCTACCACCACACCCACCCCTTGACAGGATACTCACAGTAGGCAGCATACCCGTGCCCCACCTCTTTCTCTGGCAAGCATAAGGTAGGAAAGAAGCAAAAAGAGAAGGAAGAATGCAGAAGTCCAAGAATTAGCACGAAGAGTTTTTCTAGAAATCATTTGGGTCATCTCTCTGCTTCTAGGCAGGTTTTAGTTCAACTACACTTCACAACAAAATTTATTTCATCCTTAAACTTTCCTAAAGAAGAAGGTTCCAAGGGAGACTGGCTTTGGGCTAAGGAAAAGCATTCTTTTAAGGCTTCTTCCAAATTTAATCCCATGGCAAACCTCTGTAAGAAGCAGAATGCCTCCCTGCGCTGTTCCCTAGCTGCACTAGTCTGGCGACATGGGGCACTGGTGTGAGTGAGGTCTTATTTCCTAGGTCTCCCAGCCCAGAATGTCCAGAGGCAAAAAAGATCACTTACATGGTAGCTGGGGGTCAGGCCTTCCAGGACAGTGGTAGTGATAGTTCCACGGAGTGTGTGGGGAAGGATGGAGAGGTAGCATCTGTGCACATGCTGGGTACCTCTGAGGTTCAAACTGCAGGAACTCTCTGGACCTGAGTGGGCCAGGGAGGTCCTGAGGGTAGCACACAGAGGTAAGGGGCAGGGGCCTTTCCAGCTGCTTGATGCCCATGACGTCCTGGGGCTGGGAATCATATCCTGTATCTATCGTTGGCAGATCTGGGGCTGTTCGGTTCCTGTAGAGCTGCGGCTGCGGCTGTGGCACTGTCTCTTGGCCACTGCCCAAGGAGGCAGCTGGGGCATTAGGTAAACTTTGGTCTGAGTTGTCTGAGTCATGGCCAGTGTCAGGAGAAGCTGCTGAAAGCTGAGATCTCAGCCATGGATTACGTTTTTCCATAAATGAAAACTGATGCTGTGGGGGGAGGAGTGTAGCCACAGACGCAGACCCAGGCAGGCAAGTGGTCGAGGCACCCAAGGGAAAATCTTTGCCGGGATCTGGGTGCCTCCTGAAGAAACTGTCATCACTCTCCTCCAGGACTTTAGTGCGTAGGCAGGTGACCTCCTGGGACACAGGTCGCTGATGATTTGCAAGTTTCAGGAGAGGGTGAACCTGAGAAAAGTCTCCTGAGGCACAGCAAGGGGGGCTGGGTACAGACAAACTGGTGGGCGCCATGTCTCTTATATTTGGAGCAGGTGGTTCTGATTCCTCTTCCAGAGAATGTTCTGGGATTGGCTTCAGCAATTGGCTTGGGTATGGTTCTGATTCATCAACCTCCACAGGAATGCTTCGGTTCATTCTAGTTTCTGGAACAAGAGAAAACATGCCATAGCTTCAGAAGACAGATAATCCTTGCAGTCCCATTTTCTGATCTGAAAGAACCTTATTCAGGGTGTGGTTTAAATTATTACTAGTGTGACACCACTGTGCTTGCAGGGTCCAATCATATCAAATTGTTCATCCCTCTATGCAAAGGCACTACTGATTATTAAAACATTTTATCCGGAAGGCAGTCAAAGAAAGATGACTAGAAGTCATACTGTGGTAGAATTATTCACCAGCAAGGGGCAAACATGGATGATAATCTACTGCCAAATATAGATGAAAGAGAAATTATCATACTATAGGTTGCTGTGTGTGTTTTTGGAATGTGCAATGCATAAAACTTAGTAACTGAGGTAGAATGGTCTTGAAGATATGTTGTTAGGTGTCAAAATAAAAAAATCTGAGTGCAGAACAGTATGTACACTTTACTGCTATCTTGTGTAACAGAAGTAAGGAGAAGGGAAAGTCTATATTTCTGTGGGCTTAACTGTGTGCATATACCTAAGACGCGTGAACCATCTCTGGTACAGTGGATGCCTCTAAGGCGGATTAAGGGGGAGGGTGGGAGGGAGAGTTTACCCTTTGAATTTTAAAAATTTTTGCTTCATCTGGCTATTGTTTAATTTTAAACGTAAATAACAAGGATTTTTTTTAATGCAAAAAGAAAGCACAAGTTTAAAAGACATCATGAAAAGGTTGTAGTGAGGTTTTCACTGAACAACTTTAAGGTTATTTGGAGGACTTAATTTGCTCTGGGCATTATTATGCCTGCAGTGAAGGTAGCCACATGAAACTAGCCAGTAGCCGCTAGCCACTGCCTGAGTGAGATTGTTTTTATCTATACAATAGGCCGCTTAATGAACCTAAAAGAATGAGAAAGGAAACGTTCCTTTCATGTTAAACAGGACGGCTTAAAGAGAAATGGGAGCAGGCCAGAGAGAAAGCTCAGGCGGGAGCGTGGGGTGTGGGGGATGGAGGCCTACAGAAGGTTGCAAAGCAGGTGAAATAAAAGAGCAAGTGCATAAAAAGAAAAAAAAAAAAGCCTGAAGTTTCTTCTGTGCAAGGCTTTTGTACATAGCATACTCCAAATATTAGAAACAGAAAATGGATTGTGTGTGAATTTTTAAATTCCTACTTTGGACTCACACCACATTTCAACCACAAACGTTTGCTGATGGCTTACTGTGCCTGGAGTCATAGAGCACCTAAATTATTGTTCTAAGACAGCGTTTGAACACGAGTGCACTTTCCCTCGCACCCTGTACCCACTCCAACAAGAACAAGAAGAATGCATTTTGAAACGCTGCCCCTTTTGCAGAGGAGGCCAGAAGTTGGCTGCCAGTTCCTTTTTCCTTCATTTTGCACTGCTGGGGATCCAATCCAGAGGCCTGTGCATGAGCGGCATGTCTTCCACCACAGAGCTACACTCACCCTGATGTATCTGAACTACCAATAAGAAGCCAGGCCTGGTGGCACACACCTAAGTTCCAGCTACTTGGGAGGCTGAGGTAGGTAAGTGGCTACTACAAGTTCAAGACCACCCTGGGCAGCATAGTAAAATCTTATCTAAAAAAATTTACTGCTTCTGTAAAGATAACTTTGCCTCTCCCAATAAAATGAACAACCTTTAGCGCTCCCCCGCCCTTGGTATCAGACCTAACCTCTGCTGCTTTGCCTTTAAGCAAGACATGAAATGCCAGCTCTGAACTCCTGACTGGCCTTTGTGTTCCCATATCCTTCCCTTTCCCCTCTGCTCTCCACAGGAGTCCCCTGCCACCTTGGTGGCTCTGCAAAAAAGAGATCTCAGCACCCTCAGTTGAGTAGACTTGTAAAGTAAAAATGACCAGGAACCTACCAACCATAGATATTCTAACCTTGTCTATTTAAAAATGTCCATCTTTGTTTTCCTTTCTTCCTTACAATTTGTCTACAGCTGTGAAATTGGATATGCCTTACAACGTATTCTTCAGCTGGTCAGATTACACCCTGTTCTCCCTTCCCTGCTTTACCTTCCTCTCTGACAGCCATCACCATATAGCATCCCACTCGAATATGTATTATAAACACAAGTATTTGTTTCCTGGCCAGGAAACAAATATTTTCTCCAGGCTGGCTGAGCACGCTGTATAATCTCCTGCCTGCATCGGGGCGCCCACAACTGAGCAAGAGGACAAAGCCACGTGCAAAGGGAGCTGACTAAAGAGGACCAAGTTCACGGACTCCTTTTTGTCCTGTGGTTCATCTCCATCACTCACACTTCAGGTATAACTCTTTACATTCGCCCTGGGTTTTTAAGTGTGAATACCTGAAAAGCTCTCTCAAAATACCTGAGTGCAAATTTGTCTTCTCTACCACCCAAGGAGCTCTCGGGGGCTTGGAGGAAGCTAATGTGAAAGGTGACAGAGCAGGCATTTCACATAACTGGAACCTGAGTTCCAGCCCATGGTTACTTAAAAGTGGCCTGAAAAGGAACAGATGGCCTTTCCTGGCATGCCAGTGAACAATCTCTTAGTAATATGCTAGGATTAGTAACCTTACAAAGACAAAATAGGCCCTGATGTTCCAAGTATCTCACTATCAAGTACTCAGTCAGCAAATAATCACTGAGCTATTTGTTGACCTGTGCTGTCCAGCCCCTCCTTCTGAGGCATAAGCTCAGTTGGAATTATTTTACTTTTTCTGTCCACTGCCACACTCAAGAAGTACAAAAGACCACAGTGAAAGGTGATCACAAATATTTCTAAAGGCATAGAAAACATTAGTCCCACCTTCAAACTACTTGTGATTCAGTGTGAGGAACTTCCTACTTCTTAAAATACTTTCCCCACATGTCTGCATAGCTCTTTTCCCTTCTCCTTAAGTCTTTCCTCCACTGTGCTTCTTGGGAGGTCTCCATGGCAACCTCTCCAGTATGTTTACACTCTATTCTCCCTTCCCTGCTTTACCTTCCTCTCTGACGGCCATCACCATATAGCATCCCACTCGAATGTATATTATAAACACAAATATCAAATCAATTCTTTGTTTGCTTATTGTCCTTTCTCCTTTCCAGAACATTAATCTCAAGAAAGCATTTTTTTTTTTTTTTAAGAAAAGTTCTCACAGTGTAGTTCAGACTAGCTTTGAGCTCACCAGTAGCCCAAGCTGGTCTGGAACTTACAGTGATCCTCCTGCCTCAGCCTCCAGAGTGCTAGGATTACAGGCATGCACCAACACACCCAATAATGTCTGACTGTTCTACTGACAGTAATACCCTCAGCACCTACAGACGGTACCTGGCACTAGTGCTCAATAAAGATTTGTTAAGTGAATAAACAGTTGACACCTATTTCAGAGCAGAGACAGATCTGTGTGCCTGGAAGGATCACCAAAAGTTAGTGTCAGGCTCCATGAGGGAGAGCAGGGAGTACCTGGTGGGCCAAGTTTCCAGGATTCTTAAAATTAATCCACAGGGATGACCTTTCCCTCCTTTCTTCTTCTTACAAATATTTAGGAAATGCCTGCCAAGCATCAAGCCCTTAAGGCAGTCTGGGCTATACCCAGATTCTTGGACTGTACTCTTGGATTCTGACCACATTCTAACCTTAAGTTCTTTCTTTAAATCTTTCTCTGTTTCACTGTCTTTCCCTAAGTCTCTGACATTGGCTTCCTTTTTACCTCCTCCAGCTTGAGACCTTTGTCCTAGCTCCTCTACCCCACCCCACCCCCAACAGCCTGGTTCTGCAGATAAGATCTTATCCAGTGTCAGCAGTCTTAACGTCCTATGTGATAATGGTATCTGTCACATTCTCAGTATTTCTCACACCCACACCCCATTTTTTCTGTACACAATTCAGTCAACTTCTGTAAACTGCCTACAACTCTGCTCTTACCTTTTCCCAGCATCCTCTACCTTCCTTTACCTCCTCAAGCACATTCTACTTTCAATTATTAATGTCTAGGGCTGGGGAGGTAGCTCAGTGGCATAAGCACCTGCCTGGCAAGCACAAAGTCCTGAGTTTGATACTCTATATCACACACACACACACACACACACACACACACACACACACACAGAACAAATCAGTTATTAGTATCTCAAAACAGACCCTTGCATTCCTCACAATATCACCTTTTTGATCTCATACTTCATCAAAAACTTCTCTCCCTCTTATGAGGCTTGTCTCCCCTTCTGCAGGTGCACTGATTCTCACTCTGACCTCTGTGGTTAGTAAGCCCCTCTGAGAACATACATGTACAGATGTAATGTTTGCACTCACGGTTAACCATGGCTCTGCTTTCTTGACAGCCTTACCTTGAATCAATACCTATTTCTTCAATGTGGGAAAACACGCCCAACTCTTAAACACATGAACTCTGAATTCAAATTCCTTAGGGTTAAAGTCTTTTTTCTACCAGCTACATTGGTAGAGGAATGACCTTGACAAAGTTACTTAATTTTGCTGGGCCTCATTTTCCTAATCTGAAAAGTGGGGGAAATTGCTTCCTAGGGGCATTATGAGAATAAAAGGAGTTTAAACAGTGCTGAATGTAGAAGTTGGCCCATATGCTCTTAAAAACCAAGGACTATTTTACTGTTTAGTGCAGAGACTAGTTTGGCTTTGGAACTCTATTTTTATACCCAACTGTTAATACTTTCATAAGGACTGAATTGTGAAGAGTGTATCTTTTTAACCAAAAAGTTGATATGAGAGTTATTGCAAGCACATTTGATTCACATAATCTTATTTGGTTCTTAAAACAAGGCTGGCTACAGGCAGAGTAAAAGATACCATTTTTCCATTCCAATTTTACAAAGGCTTAGACACATTAGCTTTTCCAAAGTGACAGAACAAATGATTAATGAAGGAGGTCTAGTGTGCAAAGCTGCTAGCTCTTTCAACTAAACCATACTGATTGGGCTTTGGAAATCTTTTGATACAAATGCGCAAATATAAATAGTTTTTGCTTTATGGAACATATCCTGTCTCTATCTCATATTCTGCTTTGTTGTTGTTGTCATTTCGCCTCCTGCTTTTTTTTCTCCTCACCTTTCTCGACATCTCAGCACACCCCAGGGGCAGGGCCAGCACAGCTTGTGGTGCCAGGGATCAAACTCCCTGCACTCTGCTTAAGCAGGTGCTTTAGTCTGATGAGCTATCTGGCTGGCCCTTTTCTGAAACATGCTTATTTCAAAAGGTTCTAGGAGTTCTTCACTTCCCCAGTCCTCTTACTCTCTTCCAAATAGCTGTACTTGTCTGTCCTCCCAGCTGAGATCCAAGCATTTCAAGGCCTAGGCTCTGGCGCTGGGTTGCTTGCACTTGGATCCCATCACTGCTACCTTGTGATCCTGAGAAAGCTACTTAACCTCCCAACAGTAGTGCCTATTAGCCAGGGTCACTGTGAGGGTTAGATCATTTAATGTGTGTATAACACTTAGAATGATATTTCACATAGAAAAACCATTCAACAAATATTAACAAATGAGTGATAATAAAGGACAAAGTTTAAATAGATCCATTTAATCAGTTACGTATTTTGATACATCAGTATAGTTTATTTCAGTGATTGATAAACTACTACTCTAGAGCCAAAGGTAGTCTGTGACCCATGATCTCTTCATACACTGACCTGTTACAAAGAGTCATGTTAATATTTCATTCATTTACTTACTTCACAGTAGTTGAGATCAAATGCAAGGCTTTGGGCAAGCTAGGCAAGTGCTGTACCGTGAAGCTACATCCCAGCCCTCACAGCTATTGAGACTGGGTATGGTGGTGCATGCCTATAATCCTAGTGCGTGGGAGGCTGAAACAGGAGGACCACTATGAGTCTAATCTGTGTAGTGAAACCTTGTACTAGAGACATTTTTTAAAAAAAGCATGCTTCAGAACAATTCACCTTGACACCGAGGAGCATGGGCACACGTCATCTGCATTTTGTAATGCACTGCCAGGCTAGAATGCTTCCCCCCTGCATCTACAACAGAGGGTACGGATGACACTGCAGAGACATCTTGATTCAAGAAAAAAACTTGATTGGGTCTCATTAAATTTTAATCAAAAGCTGAATTCAAAATAAATTGAAAACTTGTTGACAGAGCACAAACAAAGGGTGATGATAAATGGTGACACATCACGAGAGGGGATATCTTCCAGGGACGCCTCTGAAGCAAGGATGGCTGGGACTTAATGAAGGTGTTCTGTCTCAGCAAGAAGACAAATAGCAGAGCAGGGAACAGGGAAGGGCAAGAGTGAGCAGCCTGAGTAATTAATAAACTGCATTAACAGCTCCTAGCTAATCAAGGCTGAGCGTTCACCAACTGCTTGTAGGGTATTTTTTTTTAAGCATGTTTTGGGAGTAAACAGTACAGCTATAAATTCATAGCATGGCTACTTCAGGTGAATGAGACAAATAAATATATAAACTTACAGTTGGAAGACTCCCAGATCCAATTTGGATCAATACTTTCAATGATAGATTTTAAGGTCTTATGTAACTCCTTGAGATTAATTTCTTTTAATGTGTCTTAAAGACATGAATTTAAAAACTATACTCTGCATACTTAGTAATTCTTTGCTCACAGCCCAAATACATACAAACTTCCCATAATGTAGGCTTGCTTAGAGGAGATTGTTGCATTAAGGATTGAATCCAGGAACTTACACATACTAGGACAGCATTTTTTTTTTTTTTTTTTTTTTTTTTTTTTTTTTGTGGGACTGGGGTTCAAACTCACGACCTTGCACTTGCCAGGCAGGCACTTATGCCATGGAGCTATCTCCCCAGCGCTTTAGGACAGCATTCTTAAAACTGAGCTACATCAAAATTTTATTTTGAGATAAGGTCTCACTAAGTTGCCAGGACTGGCCTCAAACTTGAAGTCCTCCTGTCTCAGCTTCCTGAGTAGCTGAGATGACAGGCAGTATTCTGCTCTTAGGTTGCTTTTCAGTGAGCTGCTTGACTCAGCATCAAAGTTCAGTGAACAAATGCTTCTCATTTTTCTTGCAGAATGTTCCTCTCCAAGGACTTCCTCCCCTATGTTGAGAGAATTTGAAGGTGGGACAAGGAGACACTGTTTCATCCCTGGGCATAACCCTGCACAGGAAGTCCCATGTGAGTCTGCACAGAGTGGGCGGAACTGACCCGGCTGGAGGAAATGTGCCCTGGGACTCTTCAAGCTGCCTTGGGAGGAGACAGATGACAAGAAACAGACTGACTGCCACACTAGAAGCTGGTTTTAAAAAAAAAAAAACAACACTTAGAGAACAACTGCAAACCAGCCTGTGTTGTTCTGTTATCACTGTCTTTTTTTTTCTTTTTTTTTCTTTTTTGTCCTTTCAGACTAGGTGGCTTCCCTAAGCACATTTAGGATCCCTAATTCACTCCTCCCCACAGATGAAAGGGAAGGGATGCAAAGACAGTGAGGCATGGGAGAGAAAAGAAGCAAGGGTGGTGGGGAAAGCCTGAGGGAAGTTTTTTGTTTGTCCCGTACTGATGTAGGAGACTTGCTTGACTTGTAGTCTACATGTGTGTGTTATGGGTATGAGAAGCATCAGGTGAAAGGAGGGGAAAGCCTGAATCCAGGCAAAAGGCCAGGGAGCAAGCGGACAGACAACTCAGAGGAGGGAGAAAGTTCAGTGACAGGAATGAGAACTATGAACCCTGGGGGAAAAAAGGAAAAACAACCCTGGGCACTGGACAACAAGGTGGCAGAAGACAACCGAATTTCCCTCCTCCCTGAGAGACTTGCTGAGGCCCCAAGTAGCCCATGTCCTTGGGGTGCTGAAGAGGACACACAGGCAGGGGCTCCAGCCAAGTGCATGTGCTTGATTTCAGCTGCCTCACCAGGGAACCAAGCCAAATTGTCACATCCCCGAGGTGGATGCAAGGCTGCTCTACAGCGTATGTGTAGGGCTCTGGGTCTCCAGGAAGGCCTGTGTGCGTGCTGAGTGCGCATGGGCCGAGCAAGCTGAGCGGCCAGACCGCCGAGTACGTGTGTGCTCTGGGAGGCTGGCTGGCTCTGAGAGACTTAATGTCGCAGGGAGGAGGACAGCCTCGGTTTCATGAACCAAAAATAGCTTGGTGACAATGTGTTGAGAAGAAATGGGAGAGGCCTGGGAGACAGCGGCCTTTTTCCAGCCCTTACTTAGATGCCGTCTCACGGAAGCCCTGCTGGATTGTTTTGATAAGGAAATGTGATCAAACATGAGGGGTCATTTCGTTGGATCTGAAAGGAATTTAAAGTTTAATGTCCCTCATCTGTGCTCTTTTTTTCTGCAGCAGTTGCTTGCAATTGATATATGTACGTTTTTAAAGGCTAATCTAAAATTGCCTGCAGCAGAAAAATGATTTGAATTCAGGATATATCTGAGATTTCCATTCTGTGATGTGTAAAGCATCAATCTAATTTAGACAAACTATCCCACCATCATCTATCTTGCTGAGTGCCTGTTAAAGAATGCCTGCAAATATGATTGTCCTCTTTTAATTTTCAGAACATTTGAAAGTCACTAACTCCTCAGCCCTGGGAGAAGCAGGCTGTAACATTTTCTGTCTGCATGCTTGGAAAATGAGATCCCTGAGTTGGGAAGCTCCGTCCAATACTGTGACACATGCCAGAGCCTGCTCCTCGTTAGCCCACCCTGGCAAAGAAGCGGGCACAGCAGTGGCATTCTCCTCCCGACACGGCACAGAAGGACTGGGGGTGGCGGAGCCAGCCTGAGAACGCCGGCAGCGAGAGGTCCACAGGTGGATGCTCGGCTGGCAACTGAACACAGCCCAATCTCACATAATGATGCATTGTATTTGAAAATACAATTAGCAACCAGCACGGGTGGAGCATGTTGAAATACTTGTCCTCTTAGCCCAGAGAACTGGACAGAAACATCAGGAAACGTGACTCGAGGACTATGCCACGGCCTATAGAGTCCACAGAAATTCAACAATCCCCAAATCCCTGAGTTGGCCCACCCCACTCAGCCAGAGCCTGTTGGAACTCTACTGACAGCGAGAAGTTGCCCAAAAGAAACAATAACACATCTTTAAAAAGCAGTGGTTTGGAAAACGTTAAGGATTTCATGTATCTGCCATCTAATAATGAGTCTGATCATAGTCATCGCTGTGACATGGCACAAAGTTACGTGTCACTGTTTCCTTTCCCCTCCCATTAAAGGCCCCACATGCTGACTGCTCCAGCTCAGTCACGTCTCTGGTCTCTGGCACTGAGCTTGCCTATCAGTTCTCCAGCCTCCTCTGACTCTGTGAGCAAATGTGTGGGGTGGGTGATGCTTTCTGGGAAATGCAAATGGGACAAGAACTCATTCAAGAAACCCCCATTTCCTCATATCTGGCTGGAACCAGTAATGACATCTTGGTTCTAGGCAGCCCTCCACAGAAGGGTTTCCTCCGACAGCTCCATCTGGCTGGTGCTTTACCTTTAGCCTAGTGAGCAGATGAGTGAAACAGAAATCAAAGATGCTCGCGTGGGAAGAAGCTGGGGAATCATCCAGTAGGCGCCTTGCAGTATGCTTTTTGCTAGGAAGGGAGATTCTGGCACCCAGAAAAGTATTAAGAAACAAGGAGCATATCCCCCAGAGGCTCACCAACTAGAAGCAGAGGGTAAAATTTATATGGGTAATAACAAGTGAGCAAAACAAGTCTTCTTAGACCACCCATTAAGGTCTGCCCAGCTTTGTTTGGTTAGAAAGGAATTTAGACATAATCATGTTAGTACACACACACACACACACACACACACACACACACACACACATTGCTGAAGAAATACAGGCCCAGGGGTGCCAAAATGAATTGTGTAAGAGATGGAGTCACGCAAAGTAGTGAGAACTTGGATCCAAATTTCCTGACTTCTTTTTAAATCATTTGGCCTATTTTTTTCCACTAAAAAAAAAAAATCTATTAGAAGAGGCCACCTTGAATCTAAATGTTACAAGCAGCTGGATCAGCCTGTAAGACCGAGTAAAGCATTTCTCCACTTGTGTCCCCACAATGCTCTGTCCAGGGCCTTCGGAGGTCTGAGGAGGGCAGGGCTGCAGAGGAGCCAGGGAAGGCTCACTAACAGCCCAGCGCTCAGCGAGGCGTCCTGGCCCGAGAATATGGTGTGCATTTTTTTCCCTCAGCATGAAACCAGGATAGAGAAAATTTGGGAGCTGTCCTTCCCTCTGGCACAGACATGTTGTGGAGCTGGAAGCCAGGTCCTTAAACTTTGCCAGGGTGGGCCCCTCCTTGGAGCAGTGGAACTTCAATTCTTGATCCAAACTTGATGGGACAGAAAATGCTCAAACAAATGATTCCCAAGCAGCTTGGGATCCCATCAGTGTGTGGGCCTCCTCTCCTCAAAGAGTTAAATCTCAGCTCGCTGGTGTGGAACATTAATCCAGCAACACACTCTTGCTGTAGAAACTTCCTTTCATTTTCTCAGCCCAAGTTGGTCCCCATAAAAACAAGCTAGAGGTGGAGAGAGAGGGAAGAGCTGAGGAAATTGGGGCGGAACGTTTCAGCAAAGAGAAAACAGCGTTTTGGAAAGTGGGTCAGTGGTTAAGAAATCAGACAGGAGGGGCTCACTCACCTTAGACCCAGCGACAGGCACACAGACTTGCTGGGGGTGGTCGCGCTTTCTGCTTCTCCTGCCTTCACCTCGGGTTGCTCTGGATTTCCCTCGCCCTCTCCAGGGCCAGGTGAGTTGTAGAACAGGCTCTGAAGCAGGAAGTGGAAGTTGTATGCAAATCTCTGCAGAGGCTAGCAAGCCTGTGCTCAGAAATCTCCCTGTGGGCAGTGAATCAACAGCTAAGGCACTTTATTTCTTAAAACAGAAACCTCCTTTATTCACTAGGAGGAACCAGGGACCAATTAGCCTGCATTTTGCTTTCACCACCCAGCTCAGAAACTGCCAGCGAGTGCCTGGGACCCCCAGTGACTGCAGTGCCCACGCTGCTGGGAAGGAGACCGAACTTGCCGTGAAGTCTGTTTACTCATTAGCAGCTTCAAAGAGGAGATGGCAGACAGTAAGGAGGACCAGGGAGCAGGAGCTTCTTGCCGTCTCTCACAGTTTAAAACTTCACATTTGCTGGCTTAACCATAGAGGGAGAGACTTACTGCCCACACCCCTGCATCCTCACTGGCTTCCCATTTCATGACCTGAAGTTTATTCCTCCCATCCCCTTCCAACTGTTTAACTGGCAGCCTACACAATTTACTGCACACAGCAGGTGCTGCAGGCAGGATGATACTGTATAAGTGTACACTTATAAACACAGCGACTCTGAGCAGCATAGGGGGTTATGGGGACCGTGGTGGCATCGGTTTTGAGGTCAGGGGGTCCGGTGTACACTTAGCCACACCACTGGCTGGCTGGGCTCCTGTACACTGTGCTTCTGCGGGAATTGTCTGCCTGCCGAAGAGGTCGGAGGGGCAGCCCACGCAGCTGGCGGTCCTTCAGCCCTCACACAGGGACTCCCTGGAGCGTGCTTATCCTGCCTGCCACTTACTGCCCAAGCACGATACCTGAAGCTGGTTGCTCAGCAAAGGAAATGTGCATGTTTTTTTGAAACCAGCATAAGGCAAGCAGTAAATGCTATGGCACATCTTTCCAACAGAATACTATATCCTTATGAAAAATTATAATGTATGTATACTTATTTTCACATATTGCCTTGGAAAAGTGGCTCTGAGATATTTAGTAACATTATGTTATTTTTGCCAATATATATGATAGATGCACAAAAATTTGCACATAAAGTGTATAGATTTATTTGGTTACCACTAGAACCCAGCACCCAGCACACTGTGCAGCACATTCTAGGCAATTTCTATATACCTGTTAAATGGTCCATTCAGAAGTGTCTGGAAGAATGCATGTTGGGCTGTTCAGTGGTGATCACCTCAAGGGAATGGGCTTGAGGGAAATATAGTGGAAGGCTTTGTCCTGTATACACATATGGGATATTTGATTGTTTTTTTTTTTTTCATAAGCATGAATAATCTTGCATTAAAAATAAAGATTTTTTTAAATTTAAAAAATATTGATTACCTTTGCCTTGAACATTCTGCTTCAGAATTATTGGAATAGCATTCTAAGGGTAAGGTATTCTTGGAGGAATAGTTAGTACCAGAATAATCTGAAAAAGCTGTTGGCATTCGGGGATGAGGACAAAAAAAGAAGGATGACATGGGGAAGAAAGAGGAGGGGAAGAAAGGGAGAGGGGGAAATATTTTTCATTCTCTTTAGATGTTCTTTAATGGACTAGGAAAGCCTTGAAGGTGTGGAGTCAAGAATAACCCATAGAAGTCTGTCTGCCTGGGTGAAGAACAGGAGAAACACTTCTTCCATTTCTCTACAGCTGTTCCTGGTACTTGAGGCCTAAGGTCCTCAGGAGGAGAAGGTCAAACACTGAAGTGCTGCTTTTCATTGCTGTTAGCTGGATCTTCCTCCTCTTCTGTAGATCTTGGGGAAGAGATGATGGCACCTTCTGGGAGGCTGCTGGGGCCACTCAAAGTGTCCTAGACCCAAGGGAGGAGCTTCTGTCTGAATGCACCTGAGGCAGTTATAGAGAAATGCAGATGTGTGGCTGGGGTTGCTGAGGTGGACCAGGTCTGGGAAGTAAACATCTCCAGCCCCTAGAAGCTTCCCTCTGGCTCTCAGGCTAAAGTCTTGGAGCTGCTACTGCAGGGGACCAGCTTCTCGCTGAGGGCTTCTCCTGACAGTCCTGGGAGGCGCCTTCACTGTCATTCCCACTTTAGCTTCACAGAACTCCAGGCTCAGAGACAGGAAGTAGCATCACAAGGGCACACAGCCACTGCATGACGCGGTTCAACCCAGAGCTGCCCTAGTTGCCCAGTTGTCTCTGTTTCCTACATGCTCAGGTGGAGCACAGCTAATGTACTTTCTTTGCACAACTCTTTTCAACACTGAAGAGTGCAGACAATAAAAGGGCGAAGCTGTGCCTCTGCCTTGGTCACTGTGGTGCTGTGCCTGTACCGGGATGGCTGTTGTATAAGTCAGAAATACAGGGCTCAGGTTGGGGGGTCAACCCCACCCATCTGCTAAAAATCCAAGAGAAGAGGATTTGTGTTTGCCCCGTTCCACAGTTTGCTGCATCTTCTTCATAGACCAGATGGCTCAAATGACAAATATTTATGTCACATGGTTTAGAAGGTGGGACGTCCAAGATCAGGGAAGATTCTCTCACTTTAGTCATATGACAAAAGCAAGGCCTGAGTGCTCTGTGTGGTCCCTTTTATAGAGGTGCTAATACCACTCAGGAGGCTCCGCTACAGCAAATTAATCTCCTGTCAAAGGTTCTACTACAATCCTATCACTTGGGAGGTTGAAGCAGGAGGATTGTTGGGAAGTCAAGGTGGGCCTGAACTGCATAGAAAGACCCTGTCTTGTTGCCGGTGAGATGGTTCAGTGGTCTAAAGCACCTGCTTAGGAAAACTTAGGAATGGGAAGGACTGTGGTTCGATCCCCGGCGCCACATGCTGTGCCAGCCCCAGCCCCAGGGCAGGCTGAGCCAGCCATAATACAAATAAATAAATAAATAAATAAATAAATAAATAAATAAATTTTTTTTTAAAAAAAAGAAAGACTCTGTCTCAAAAAAAAAAAAATGTAGGAAAAGAAAAGAAGGGCTGGAGAGATAGCTCAGCAGAATAGGCGTCTGCCTGGCGACAGCAAGGTCCTGAGTTCAATCCCTGATACTGCAAAAAAACAAAAAAAAAGAAAAAAACAAAGAAAAAAGAAAAGAAAAGGGGACAAATAAGTGTGTGCTTGGTTGACACAATCTGCTGATGCCTTGGTTGGCTACTCAGCTGCCAGAATTGTAAGACATAAATTTCAATTTTTTTTTTTTTTAATTTCAATTGTTTATAAACTACCCAGTCTAAGGCAGAATACGCCTCTCTTATCCACAGTGGATGTGTTTCAACCAACAGCCCCATAAATGCTTGGAACCACAAATAATACAAACCCTAGAAAGTATATACCCTGTGGTGGTTTTTTTGAGTGTATCAATTACTATTTAATTAAACATGATTACATTTAATTTATAATTAGGTACAATAAGAGAGTAATAGCAAATGATACCAATAAAAGAGAATAATTATAACAATAATTGTTATGAAATCGCCAGCATCAGTGCTGCTGTGTTTTGGGGGCATTAATAAAATAAGAGTCGTCTGAGCACACCAACCACAAGTGTTGACCTGACCCCTAAGACAGCCACTGAGAACAAGGCGGCAGTTCATGAGTAGGCAGTTCAAGGTCTTGTCGCATTACTCAAAACAGTGCATGTCTTAAAACTTCAGAATTATTTATTTCTGAAATTTTCTTTTTTGGGGGGGTGGGGGAGGGTCCACAGGGTATTCAGGGTCTCACTACCAGATCGGCTTCTTAGTGATCCACCTGTTTACAGCCTCCCAAGAGCTGAGATTACAGGCAGCACTACCATGCCCAGTCTCAATTGCCATCTCAGTGTGCCCAGGAGCCGGGGCTGGCTCTGAGGATCGAACTCCAGCCCCTGAATCTGCTTGTAGGCGCTTTAATCTGCTGAGCTATTTGGCCGGCTTTTATTTCTAAAAATTTCTAAGGCATATTTTCAGATCACCATTTACTACAGATAGCTGAAACTATAAGTAACTGACTTCACAGAGGAGGCTGCTATGTTCATTACAGAAGAAGGATCAGCTAAAGACAAGGTTCCTTCTCCTGCTGAACACAAATGTATTTTCTCCTTTGCCTGCTAAGAAGATACTGGGAAGAGCAGGTTTTCTGAGCTATAAAGCTTCCTATTAACCCATGCATCCAGGGCGATGGATACCTGCTCATCTTGCACCTGTGTACTTAAAGGGACATGCTCTGAAGTTCTGGGGAAAGTCAAAGACCTTCACTCCATGGAGACTTTCTGTGGTCACATAGACCTAAAGCCGCCGGTAACTTGTCCTGCTAAACAGTAAGTCCTGTGCACCAAGCTCCTAGCTACTGTCACAATGATAGCCTTCAGGAAGTGCTTACCGAGACCCACTTTGTGTTCACTGCCTATTCATAACGCTCACGGTCCCTCCATGAGACAGGCTGTCTAAGAACGGCGACCACGTACTGGGCACCTATGATGGTTAATTTTGCTTGTCAGTTGACCGATTCCAGAGATGCCCAGGAGATTAAGGCAGCAGCTTTGGGTGTGGCTCGGTGGGTCATGTGGCCATGACCTTGGGACTGTGTCTGGTCCCTGACGCCTTCCTCTCTGCTTTCTAGATACCATGAGTTCAGCAACTTTCCTCTGCTGGGCCGCTGTGTGCTATGACCTTTCTGCCCTGAGTGAGCCACCCTGGACTGAAAAGTGAAACCATGTTTCTTTATGGGTGACACCTGTGGGTGTCAGGTATTTCCAAGTAATAAAAAATGCTGAGGAATACAGCATTTATTGTATGTCAGCTAATTGTCACAGTCTGTGTAATGAAGTGGAGAAATGTACTCCAGTTGGCTGGTCTCCCAAAGGAAAACACAAATCCAGATTCTGCTGCCTCTAGACAGTGAACTCAGCAGCATTGGTCAGACCAGAGATGAGTTCAGAAAGAAAAAGGTAATGACAAGGTAGCATGGAGCCCAGAGAGAAGGTGCAGGAGAGGCAGCAGGCGGGCAGGGAGGGACTTTCTGGAGTGACAAGACAGCAGGAGAGTGGGAGGAGCTTTTAACAAGATTTGCCATACGACCTGCTGCGTACCTGCCCGTATCTGTCCTATTCTACATGAGGTTAGTGTGGTTAAGTCCTACAGGATTCCCCAAGTCTTCTCTTTTTGGATTTATTCAATTGCTTGGTTTTGGAGACAGCTATCGTGGTTTTATGTTTTCATTTTAAAAATTAGAATGGTTACTTTGACAAGATGTAGAAAGTAAGTACTGAGAAGGATGTGGAAAAACCAGAACCTGGAGCTCAGTTGTTCCCCTATATGGTTAAAAATGGTTAAGATACTTAAGTTTTGTTATGTGTACCTCACCACAATTAATAAAAAAAAAAATTCCCAAAGCAGCCTTGCAAGATAGTTTTCATTACTGTTATTATACAGGTAAGGTTTTTTGGGTGTTTTTTTTTTTACATTTATTTGTGTCTATTTTATGTATTTGGTACAGGGCCTCACTCTGCAGGTGGGACTCATAGTGATCCTCCTGTTCCCAGTCTCTGCAGGGCTGGAATTACATAGTGCACCACCACATCTGGACTCAATGGGTGGCTCAGTGTGCCCAAGGGCAGGGCCAGTGCAGCGTGGGGTAATGGGTTTTTTTAATTATTATTATTACTATTTTATTTTAAAGAGAAAAAACACTGAAAATAAAAATACAAAATTTCAAATCAAGATGGAGAGAAGCAATGGTTAGTATATTGCTTATTGTTATCTTCAGAGTAGTTGCTCGGATTATAAGAACTTGCATGAAAAATTGATCAGACAATATAAGCACAAACCCTTCTTTTTAATAAACTATATTAGTTGGCTTTGAAGACTTTGTAAATTGGCTTTAGAAACTGGTAG
>PVKN010015979.1:0-18158 GCA_004027915.1 Capromys pilorides
CTTCTCGGAAATTTCCAGAATGTCAGAGATTCCTGTTTTTGTCTATTTTATGCCTTTATTACATAAATATAAAAATGGATTTTGAGTTTTCATTTTTCTAAATTCTCCTTTTTTTCTTTGCATTATATCCTTTGTATTACTTTTGTAGTTAAAATTATATACTCATATTCTTACATGCCTCTTGAGCTAGTGCTAGTTTCTTTTTTACTATTGAATAATATTCCACTGAGTTAATACATTCATGGCTAATTTAATTTTTCTCCTATCAATGGACTTTTGGCATGCTTTTGTTGTCTGTTGTGCTGAAATAAATAATGCTTCAATCAGTGTAAAAGAATGATTAACTTTCTGATTTTTCCCTATTTAAAAAATAATTTCACCCTATAGGAATGATATTTCTCTTAGTGGTTTTTAAATTCTGGTTCTGTCCCTCTCACAATTCTTATCTCAGTCATCTATGCAAAGTCTATTATGCTGTAACATAATTCACAGGTTCTGTAAAAGTGGGATGTGAACTTATTGAGAGGACTAGTATTTTGTCTACCAAGCCCAAGCAGAAGAAACAAATTCAAAAACAGCATTATGGTTTAGCTTCATATGAGAAGGTAAAAATCAGAAATCTAAAACTAAAGATACACACAAAGTGCTCCAGCTATGTGAGTGTGCACATCCTGAGCACATAGAGGATACAGGATACTTTCCTGATAAAAATGATAAAGCTGAAGTGGGTAAGATAAGAGAGAAATAAGAAGGAAAAATAAGATGACCCCAGGATATATATTCAACTAAAGACAGAGCACTTAGCCTAGCCTGGTGGTGCATGCCTGTAATCCCTACCACTCAGAAAGCTAAGAGGAGAGGCCGGGGAGATAGCTTAGTGGACTAAGCGCTTGCGTGGCAAGCACAGGGTCCTGAGTTCAATCCCCAGTTCTGGAAAAAAAGAAAAGGAAAAAAAAAGAAAGCTGAGGGGAGAGAACTGTACATTTAAGGCCAACTTAGCAGGCTCTACCTCAAAATTTTAAAAGTTAATAAAATGATAAATGCCAGGGAAATATGACTCAGTCCTCTTATTTACAAACTTAGTAGGGTGAGAACCAAATCGAATTCAGTGGTTAGGTTCCACGTTGACCTTCTGGGGAAATCTTATTTCACTTCACTACCAGCATCATGGAGAGAATGGAGTGCGTGAGTGGAGCTACTACTCTACTTAATTCTTGATCTTCCCATACTGGTGGTTGCATTTTCCCCACACTGGGATGGCAAAGGAATTTGCTGTTCTTAATTCACTTCTCAGCTTCGTGCTGACCAGCAAAGAAATCTCATTAATGATGCAGTATAAAGAAGCATTTGAGAAAGCAGCCTTTTTCCAGGTGGTTCCTATTAGCCAGAGAAAGGAGCAGAGTGTACAGTTTGCTCACATTTTAACCAAGTAAGTTTCAGTACATTGTAGAGAAAAAAAAAATGGTCTCAGAAGTATAAACCCCTAGGATCTAAGAAATTCTAAAATTTAACTTTGTCCTAGATTTCTGTACAAGATATGGTCTTCTAGAGAAACAATGCATAGAATATGTGAGATTATAGAGTGATTTATTGTAAGGCGTTGAGTTGCTTCACATGGTTAAAGAAACTGAGAAATTGCAAAGAGGTAGTAATATGGTTCCAGTCCAAGGCCAAAAGGCTGAGAAGCAGGAGAACCTATGCTATAGATTCCAGCCCAAGTCCAAGCCCATGGACTGGACACTAGTGTCTTCAGGACAGTTAGATGGATTCATTGAGTACCCCTCAGCCTTCTGTTTCCCTCAGGCCTCTAACAGACTGGAAGAGACCCACCTGCACTGAGGAGGGTCCTCTGTTTCTCAACTTTCAGATTGTTCCTGTCCCCTATTTGCTCCCAGAAATGTGTCTAATCAGATATCTGGGCATCTCACACTTCATTCAGGTTGACACATTAAATTAACCATCATAATTCTCAAGGAAAAAGAGGTATGCAGAGGCACCCCAGGGCTAGAAGGTATTCTCAGTTGAGTTTAGGTTAAAATCTAACTCATAGAGGAGGACCTCTGCTAAAGTTAGTAGCAAAGTAGCGAGTGAGATAATGACACGGAACAACATAGGCCAGAATGAGCTAAGGGTCAGGAGCAGTTTCATGGTGGCCAGAGCAAGCATGAAGACTAACTAACCCTGTTCCCCACCTCCACTCAGAATCTCAGGCTGCTGACCCAACCTGAAGGGCGTAGTAAAGGGTGGGACCTGAGTCATTTGTATTCACTGTCTAAATCATCTGACATCTAGACAAACTTAAGTCGTCACACATTGGCAACCCCTGTTCTGCTTTTTTTGTAAAGACCAGGAGTAGAAGGGCCTAAATAATTTTGGAGAAGTTGAGGAAAGAGGCTGAGAGCAGAGAGGGTTAGAGAGAGGTCAGAGACAGAGTTTTCTCAGTTCTGCAAGGTGACATTTGACTAGAGCAGAGGTTTTAGCATTCGCTTTGCCTTTGTCTCCATTATTTGGCACCTGATGATTTGTTTCGCAGAGGTTTGCTGTCCTCACTGAACTTCTTTCTTGTGAAGAAGAAAAATATGTACATTATTTATGTACTTGAGGGTTAATGAGTGGTTTGTCAGACAAACCCAGTGCAGATAACAGAAGTACAAGGTCTTAAACGCACTTAGCATGTACCAAGTATGGGAGCTATGGGCTGCCTACCTTTGCCTATAAATTTTTTAAAAATCAAATATTTGAAGGTAGAAATTTTATCAGAAAATAATCAAATGGAATTTTTTCTTTGGGGGCAGAAACTCTCCAGTAGCCATTTGTAATTCTGTACATTTGACAGAAGTATGCAGTAGAAAATAGTAAAAGGGGGAAGGGAAGAAGAGAGGATATTAAATTTTTAGAGCATACAGAGGAATTGCTGCCCATCTTTCTTTAGTAGGCCATGGTGTACAGAAAGGATTTTTTTTTCGAAATTTAGGACAGGGTCTACAGGGTCTCACTATGTAAATCAGACTCCTAGTGATTCTCCTGTGCAGCCTTCCAAGTGCTGGGATTATAGGGAGGCACTACCACGCCCAGCCTCAATTGTCTCAGCGCACCCCGCAGGCAAGGCTGGCACAGCATGCTGAAGATTGAACCCTCGGCTGCTGTGCTGTGCCTAAGCAGGCACTTTGGTCCGTTGTGCTTTCAGGCCAGCCTCTAGGAAGGATTTTTTTCATAAGGTTTACCTGTTAATGTGACAACCTAAACAATAACATTTTGTCACTGTTGATAGGTGGCTAGGAACTTTCAGTTCTTAGAGCAATAGTTTAAGTATAATTCAATGTTGACCTTTTTGACTGTGCCAATAATGAAATTTCTTTTACCCTTGAAAATGCTATTTGTTTAAAACTCTGCTAGCCACAGCTTACACAGTAGAGAATGAGCCCAACTATAAAAGCCAGGGGAGTCATGTAACTAAGGAGTTCTCTTTGCTATAGAAGCAGAACAGTATAGTACAACACCATTAGAAAAGGTATACAGACTTTAGCTTTTTTTCTTATAATGGAAATTCCTTATTGGTTATCTGCTATTGATTCTTTTTGTTCTTTCTTTTTTTCTCTAGCCAGCTCAGACTGCCTTAGGGGTGGGGATGGGGATCGAACTGCCATCCCCTGTGTCTGACAGGAATTGCCCGTGCAGGTGCTTTAGACTGAGCTTACCTGAAAGCCCCCTCTGCTTTTTTTTTAATGGCTGGCTCAGCCTGCCCTAAGGGTAGGGCTGGTGCAACATGTGGTGCTGGGAATCGAACTGCAGTCCCTGTGGTTGCCTAAACTTTCCTGAGCAGGTGCTTTAGACTCCTGAGCCATCTCACCAGCCCAACCCTCTGCTTTTAAAATACATTATGAAACGTCATCTGGAACCTCGGGACTCTTTGACCTAGCACGGTGGCACAAGCCTATAATCTCGTCTTCTGGGGAGCTGTGGCAGGAAGATCACAAATGTGGGCTCAGCCTAGGCAATTTAGCAACTTAACAGGACCCCATCTGAACATTTAGAAAATAAAAAATAAAAGGGCTGGGTATGTAGCTCAGTGTGAAGGCTCTAGGTTTGATCCCCAGTGCCCAAAGAGAGGGAGCAGGGAGAGAGGGACGAGAGAGCACTTCTTGCAAACCGTGTTTGTACTGCTGCCATTACTGCTTCCATTTTCCCAGTCTCCCGTCAGCTTCCTTGTGCCCCTTCGCTTCCCTTTTCAAGGTTTTGCAGAGTGAATAGACACAGGGTTGGCGGCCCATCCAGGGGTCTCCGTGTCACAGAACCCTGAGAGCCCCAGCCAGGGGTTCAAAGCTTCTGCAGTCACTCAGGTTTCATTCCTGAATTTTATTAAAGATTCGTCCACATAATGAGTCTGGATGTCTTTTTCCATGAGTGGGTATTGAACCCAGGGCCTTCACACTGAGCAGCATCCCTAGGCTTTTATATTTGTTTTTGTTTTTGTTTTTTGGTGGTACCAGGAATTGAACTCAGGACCTTGCACTTGCCAGGCATCCAGCCTTTTATATTTGGACACAGTGTTTCACTAGGTAATGGAGTTGTCCAAGCTGGGCTCAGAATTGGGGTCTTCCTGCCTTAGCTTCTCAAGGTGCTGGGATCACAGGCGAGGTCTGCCATGTACAGTGTGCAGTTTTCTGAAGATATACATTAGCTAAACTATTTAAGCATGGTTCTAAGGATTTTCTTTTCTTTTCTTTTCTTTTTTTTTTTTTTGCATTTAGTGCAGAGTCTGACCCTGCGTCTGCCCAAGCACTTTAATCCACTGAGCTATCTGTTCGGCCTTTGATAGAGGAATTGCTTTGGAAAATAGTTTCCACATCTTTGCTTACATAGGACAAAGATAAAATTAAGAGTTTTAGCAAACACTTTTCTGTGAACCTAGACCCTAAGATGAAAATATGTGTTGCCAGAATCATAATTAGCCCAAAGTTTTAACTGTGTTTTTGAAAATTACACCCAGTGGTTGGGTCACAAAGATTCAGTGTGTACTTTGTTCTCTGACCATGGCTGTGAGCTTTTCAGAGCTGATGGCCTGCAGCCCATGCACACAGTGCACAGGGTGAAACCTGGATCTTTGCCCTTCCTGAACATGGCTGAGTTGCCCACATTTGTGCAGATGTTGCAGATGGGCAGCAAGAGCAGGATTCGCACCGTGAGGATCCGCTGTGTGATGAGCATTGCTATGTTTTGCCCCAGGCGAGCAGGGCAGATGGAGTCTCTCCATGCTAGGCTGCCACTGTGTGTCCCGGGCTCTCTTCCCCTTGAAGCTGTGTAAATGAACAGAGATGCTAGGCTCTATTTTGGTTACCCTCATATTCTGTAGAACTCACGGTGAAGCTCAAGCATTTTTCAGCAAGTATTTATTGTGGGCACACGCCTCCTGTTACAGTTTCTATCTGCAGGTCTCTTGAGAGCTTCCTGTGCTCATAGGGTGTTTATTTTCCTCTATTTTGTTATGAGACAGGATCTTGCTATGTATGTAGCCTAGGCTAGACTCCAACTCACAGTAATCTTCCTGACTCAGCCTCCCGAGTGCTTATGGAAGATGCTGGGTTATGAGGTCTGTAGCTAAGTTGCTGTTAGGATGTGGGTCAAAAAAACAGAAGACCCCAGTCACTGAGTGTATGGCTTAGAGGGTTTGTGCCCTTCCCCAGCTCCTCCCTTCGCTTCGTCTTTCCATCACAACATGAACAGTGCTCCCTCTGCCATGCCTTCCTGCCTTGGAACCAGCTGACCACGGACTGAAGCATAAGCTGCAATAAACCTCCCCTGCCTTAAATTTTTAATGCCAGGTATTTGGTCTCAGCTACAAGAAAAGTGGCTGACACCCCCTTCCCACAATGTTATGTGAGACATGTATTATGTTGGAAGTGGTACAGCAAATTCAGTAGATACAGCCCCCGTCCTGATGCTTATCATCATCCCAAACGCAGACATGGAACAAGTAATTGTGATGTTTAATCCTTAATCGTGACGGTCAACTTGAGTGGACGAAGACATGTCCAGCAAGCTAGTAAGGCCTATTTCTAGATGTTTCTGAGTGGGTCAGGTGTGGCTTTGGGTACTCTACCTGGTCCCTGGCCCCTGGCCCTTGGCGCCTTCTCTGTGCCGCTGCTCCCCTGCTCAGTTTCCCAGCTGCCGTGAAGGCATCAGCTTCGTTCCACCATACCCTTCTGCTGTGGCCAAAGCTCGTCTTCCATGGCCTGAAGTCCCTGACACCGTGAGCTGCATTGGACCTCTCCTCCTTTATATTGTAAGTGTTGGGCATTGCGTCCCAGCAACCAAAAGCTCACCAGTGCCTGGACGATGAGGCCCTGGACATGTGGGAAGCTTGTAGGGTGCAGCGTAGCATCTGAGGCACTCTTGGGCAGCAAGGTTAGTGCTCTCTGTGCTGACACAACTCTCAAATTTGTATTTCTAACCCGGCCTCACCCAGTTGCCCTCTCAGCATCTCCACAAGGACATCAGACAGGCTCTGGAGCTCTGCACCTCTGAGGTGGAAGGCTCAGGATTCTCCTGCATTTGCGCCTCTGGCCTCATAGGTGGCAGCACTATCCCCCTAGAAACCTGAGAGGCATTCTCCAGTGCCCTCTTTTGGCATTTCCTCTACACTCATTGCCCAGGCTCCTGTGTGCCTCCATGGCCCCTCCCACGTCTGGCCCTTCCCCACCCACTGGCACGTCTCCAGCCACACCGCGCCAGCCCCAGGTGTCTCCCACCTTTGTGCACTTGTGTCCCCATTGCTCCTTCCTTCACCTTTGGAGACACCAGGCAGTGCTGCTCCCTCTCTTCCTCACCCCACACCACCCTTTGTGTTCTGTCTGGGGGCACATTTCAGAACCCCACCTCCAGGCCTGAGCTCTGGCAGTGCTGACCTGCCTGCCCCTCTCTTTCTGCTTCCCCACATTCGCCACCTTCTCTAAACTGAAATTGATCCCTTCAGGGCAGTTTAGCTCTGCTTTTCTCAAGAAATTTCCAATCTACCCCAGCTACCCATTACCACTCTCATAACTTACTGTGTTTTTCAGTGTTTATGTTGCTGTTTTGTTTTGTTGAGACACATCCCCCAGGCTGGCCTGAAGTGTGGGACCAGTCCCCATGTGCTGGGATTGCAGGAGCACGCCCAGCCTTGTTCATCTCTTGGTTCACCCAGCACAACTCTAACTAGATAAATACTTGAGTGCTCAGTTATTCATGTCCTCTCTCCCCTACCCCAGAAGTCAGGGGCTTCGTCCCCTCTTGATCCCATTCTGCCTCCCTTCTCTGGCAGCACCTGGTGCACAGTGGGTGGGTGACATGTGTCTTATAGATGTACACTGTTTATCAGGGATCAGGATGTAGCAGCAAAAGCCACTAAAGAAGTTACATGTCATAAAGAAAGAAAAACTTACCAGAAAAGTAACTTCTGAGCTAAAGATGAACCTGAGTTAAAAAATAGCAGTAATAATTGGGCTAGGAGGCCCTGGCCAGTAGAGAGAAGGACTGACGAAAGTAGGAGGCGTGGACTGCACTGATCCTGTGTCCACTGTGGGACCCAATCCCGTGGGAGAAATATACAAGCCCATGGGGTTGTCCTCAGCTCTGTGCTATTTCCCTTTGTGATGTGGCATTGTCCACATTACTGCACTCTCCACTCTGAGAGAGCACTGTCAGCACCCCCAGGTCTGGAAGGCCTGTGCACAGATGTCATGGAGGTCTGTGACTTTGTCAGTCCATCCCTGTCTCTGTAGTCTCCCCTCCTGCACTGCCACCAGATCCTGTGGAGGCCCGGCCCAGCCAGGAGCCAATTTGTGCAGAAGGTGACTGGCAGTTCTTTGTGCCACCGTGGACTCACAGAACTCACTGGCGTAGGGACAGATGCTAACCTCAAGGATCCTGGCCTAACCTGTGGGTAGAATAGGCAAAGTGGTCCTCATCCCAGACCTGTGCTAAAGACAAAAACTCACATCATTTCTGAGCTGCCCCCACTCCCACCTGGGCCCAGGCTCAGGGGGATTTACTATGGGGAGCTGACTTTATCCCCTTCAGAGTTGGAGGCAAAGCCATAAAGCAATGGTAATCATTCCTTTATACAAGGTGATATGCAATGCGGTGACTTGCACTGAGAGGCACGTGTGGCCACAGTGACTCTTTCAAGGGCAGAATCTGCAAGACAGGTTCTATGAAATACGCCCAAAGTTAGTGAATGTTCAGCTGTGACAGAATTGGGATCATTTGTTTGTTTAGTTTTGTCTTTTAGTTTTTTGAGAGGATCCTACTTATTTGGTCTACATCCTATCTTTTAAAGTACAAATTACCATTTCTACCAGTCTGTTTGTTTGGCATTTTACCCATTGATTCTGTCCTTTACCCTATCTTACTGTTTCGCAGTAGATATTTTCTTAGAAGTTGGTTGCAAGTTGAATTTTAAAAATCAGATCCCACTAGCTGCAGGATCATATCAGCTAAATTTTATCTTCCTTTCTAATTAAACAGCACCAGAGAGTGATTCCTGGATCCTCAGCTTTTCCCTGGTTCTTTTTCTCAAGTAATTGCTTTGTAAATAGGTAATGTTCCCAGTGAGGCTTACTGTTTAGAGAGGCCTGCAATGAATTCCTTCACAAGATTGGGTTTTCCTAGTATTAATTTTCTTAATCCATAAAATTCCTATTCCTCATGCCTCTGGGTTTTTCAGGTAAAGCTAAGGCCAGATCTTGTGTTGGTAGCCAGTGCTAGGCATCAGTCTCTAGACTGCAAAAATATATTAGAGCAATTATGCAAATCCTGATTAAGACAGTTATCCAGGTGAATACTGTGCATTCCTTACGATGTTTATTAGGATACAGAATCCTATTTTTAAAATCACAAATGTAGGGAAAAGAAGAAAGGAGACTAATGATAGGTTATATAACAATCATTTTCTACCAAGGAATATCAGCTCCTGATATTTCAGACAAGTGTAGGGGTTACCATTGTATCCCCGTTTTGCAACAGACAACACTGAGGCACACAGAAGCCAAGTGAGTTGCCCAAGATCACAGAACTTGGATTTGATAGAACTAGAGTTAAAATCTAGGCATTTTTTCTTTTTCTTTCTCTTTTTTTTTTTTTTTTTTTTTTTTTTTTTTTTTTTTTTTTTTTTTTTTTTTCCTTTAATGTATTTGGTTGTTGCAGGGTCTCACTACACAACTCGGACTCTTGGTGATCCTCCTGCATTCAGCCTCCTCAGTGCTGGGATCACAGGCATGCACGACGATGCCTGGACTTGGGCTGGTTTAGCCTGCCCTGGGGCTGTGGCTGGCCTGGCATATGATGCCAGGATCAAAATGTGGCCCCTGCGCTTGCCTAAGCTTACCTAAGCAGGCTTTTTAGTCCACTGAGCTGTCTCGCCAGCCCCAGAGTGTTGTATGTTATGAGTCAGTGCTGAAAGAAACGACGAGAAGACCTGATGAATGTAGCTTCGAGGTCTCACTGAGATTTGTCTCTCTCCAAGTGAGCCCAGAGTTCCAGAAGCAGCTTACCTTTACTGAGGGCTAAAAGCAGGCTAAGGAATGTGCACAACTACCCTGGTGAATACAGACTACAAACCACTATGTCTTCTACCATTTGCCTAACACTAGGTTCACACAGATGCTAACAGATAACAGATGAATGGGGGAGGAGACAACCATTAACATCCCAAGCAAGAGGTCAATAAACAGGGTGCCAGCAAGAGTAGCTGCAATCTGCAGTCGTAAATCCCAGCTTTCCGGGATTTACAGATAGCAACAGCAGCCCTCCCTGGGCTCTGTCTCTTGCTCCCTGCTTCTTGGACATCAATTAGGCTTGTCTCATCTCTATATTACTACACCAAAGTCTAGGCACTCTGATTCTAGGTTCCATAGCAGAAAGCATAGAATGAAGTCCTCGAGCAGAGATAGCTTTACAATGCTAATTTGATATTTTCATGGATTCCAGTGTATCGCTTACCTTTTTTTGATATTCTCCACTTTTTGTACCTATTTAAGAAGTTTGTATTTAACTCTAGGTCACTAGGATTTTCTTCTTTTTTTCTCTAGGAATATTATGCTCTTAGCTTTTGCAATTAGGTCTGTGATCCATCCCTAGTTAATGTTTGTATTGGTGTGAGGTAAAGATAGAGATCTGTATTTTCAAAATGGATATCGAAGTGTTTCAGCTTCATTTGTTGAAAAATTTATCATTTGCCCATTGGTTTGCCTGGCATTTCCTAAGTGGCTGTTCAGTGGCACTGATGCGTTTTTATTAGCTTTATTTCTATGTAGTTCATATGTGCTATTATAAACTGTTACTCTTAATTTTAGTTTGATTTTTGCCATTATATAGAAATGTAATTGATCTTTATTTCTGACCCTGTATTTTCAGATACTGCTAACTGATTTACTAGTTCTAGTACCTTTTTAGATTCCATAGAACTTTCTTAGTTCACAACCATGTCTTTGAATAAAGACAGTTTTACTACTTCCTTACCTATAAGCTTTATATTTTTTTCTACTTTTAAAAAAATACTTGGTTGGGCTGGCAAGATAGCTCAGCAGGCTAAAGCATCTGCTTAGACAAGCTTAGACAAGCATAGGGTGCCGTGGTTTGATCCCCAGCACCACATGCTGCACCAGCCCCACCACTAGGGTGGACTGTTATGGCCACACAGAGTCTAGGTGTACTTGTGCACACCTGCACTCCCAGTACTGAGGAGGCTGAAAACAGGAGGATCACTATGAGTCCGAGCTGTGAGGTGAGACCCTATAACAACCAAATTCATTTTAAAAAAAAATTATAATGACTAAGATCTTACACACATTATTGAAGCAAAATTGTAAATTTGGGTGTCCTTGCCTTGTTTTTAATTTTAGGGAGAAATCATTCGGTCTTTAAATATAGTAGCTAAAATTAAGCATTTCACTAATGCCTTTTTTATCAGTGGGAAAAAATAATCTTTGATTTCTATATCATTGATAGCTTTTGTCACAGTAGGTTACTGAATTTTCTCACTTGTTTTTTTCTATATCAAGTTGCCATTGACTAGTTTACTTCAATATTAAACCAACTTACCGTTCCTAGAATATATTCTATTACAATTGTTTTGATAAAATTCTGTAAGAATCTTTACATCTTTTATGAAGAATATCAGTCTGTCATTTTCTTGTCTTATACTATCTTCAGCTAATGGTGACATCAAGGAAATATGGCCTCCTAATAAGTTGTAGTTTCTGTTTTATTTTCTGTGAAATTTTCTTCTACAAATGCTTGATAGGATTCACCAGCAAAGCCACTGGGGCTTGGACTTTTCCCTATGGAAAGGCTTTTAACTAGATTCACTTCCTTCCGTAAATGTAAAGTTATCTAAGCAGCTTGAATTCCAATGGAAGCATGCATTAATGGCAGCCTCACTGTAGTTACCTAATATCTGAAACTCATTTGTCTTCTAAAATAAACACGAACCTACCTAGATTTGATGTTTGCAGGATCTGATATTATAATCTATATAAGGTGGAGGGGGGGTGTTTATGTCTAGCCTTTTAGTTTATACTTGTAAAGATGAACAGACAATGACAAACTGTAACATGAAAGGCAGAGTCCAAAATGAAGACAAAGGACATAAAGAAATGAGAGAAGAAGATAATATTCCTCTGTATCCTCAGATTATCTCTGATAGCCAGAGAGAGAGAAAGAGAGAATAATGCATCCATCAAACAAGAATGAGAAGTTGTGAAAAGAGAACAGAAAAATAAACAGGAATGTCTGCTTAATGGAAATGCAAGGTCTATGATTATTAATTTATTGAGAATTTAAAGGAAGCATAGACCACTTACCAAAGTATACCTTTTTGAGCCCAAAGATCTGTGTCATTACATAGGTTACATATCCATGACACTGTCTGAGAGTAAGAAAACTCGTGGAAATGAAATATAGTAAAATAGGAAAATGGACTAGAAGAGTTGGAAGATAAAGGGAAACCACCCAGAAAATTTTGCAGGATGGTAGGAAAATATTCAAGAAAAATAAAAAGTAGTTCAAGACAGTCAGAGATTCACATTGTAAATATATTTGGTTCCTCAAACAGAAGACAGAAAAACTTGAGGGAAGGAAATAGAACTAATTCAAGGTAAATTCCCAAGCTGAAGGTCCAGTCCTAAGTTTGTAAATTGAAAGGGCTGTACAAGACACTTAATATGAAATGTCGAACTCCCATGAATAATGGTAATTTCTTAACAACTTTAGAGACAGAATAAACAAGGCAAGAACCTGGTCACATACAGAGATTTAGAATGCAGAGGGAGAGTAAATCCACATGTTCAGTTACCCAAAAATTGTGATGTAACTATTTTGAGAGATAGGGAAGAAGGGAAGGAGATAAAAAAGCTGAATCCTCATCTGTGATACTAAGAAGTTAGTGGATCATCTATCTTAATGTGAATCAGAAAATGCAAGAGAAACATTAGATTTAGAAATGTGAAGGTAAAACAAACACTTGGAAACAGCAACAAACCCTATCTCACTTTTTAAGGCAGAGGCACCCGGAATGCAGGCCTCATATGTTTGGGAAAGGACCTACAGTGTTTAAGTATCAATCGTATAGAGCCATTACTCCTGGGTTAACAATTCAATAATTTTAAAATAGAGTTAAAAAGTAGATGTGAATTCACCGGAGGCTTGCGTGGGACTGTGAACAGCTGTGACACTGATGACTCCTCTCTCTTCAGATTCCCGGTACATTCTCCTGCCAGTTGTGTTACATCACCTCCACATTCACTTGCAAGAACAGAAGGACCTGATCATGTGTGCGCGTATCCTTAGCAACGTATTTTGTCTCATCAAGAAAAATAGCTCTGTAAGTAAATACAGGTCATAGTTTGTAGTTCTCATCAAATGACTGCTGAAAATAAAATTTTAAACACCTTCAGAGAAATCATACTCAAGAGGAACCCTGAGAAACTTGCTGCTGTTTGCAGCTGGGCTAGACTTTCTGCTTTTTCTTGGAAGCAGTGTTAACCTCGTGGGGTTGCTATAACCCTGACTAACGTGGGATTCCTCAACTCGTGTTTCAAGGAAGAACTGAATAGAAAGTGAGGAAATGTGAACCCTCAAAGCTTCCCACATGTGTCTTTAATCTTTCTATGATGCGGGCTCTGGGGCAGGGAGAAATAACTGCTTATTCAGTGAAGTCGCTAGGTCCTTTCTGGGAAGAGCTGCACCCTGATACCTGGAGCTCAGCAGAAGCAAGGCACAGCCCCTGGGAACGAAGACAGTCTTGCACTTCAGCCATGACTCAGCCCCATATGTAATGTCCACATTGTTGTGACTTTGGGGCTACCTTTCAGTGTGCAGGGCCCTTGGTCCAGTGCAGTTACGACAGCTGCAAAATGAGGAAAATGACGTGCTTGCTGCTACATGGGACAGCTAATGATGTGTTCTCGTGTTCATGGCTCAGAGGCTGGATGCAAAATCCTCATAGATAGGATGTGCTGCTCCAATTCTGTCAATCTATATTGTTAATTAAACACTGTACTCATTGGGAGCAGAGTTCAGCAGCGAGTGCTGAGATTCCTGATTCTCTGCTTCTGAGTTACCTCTGTGCTATGATTTCCTTGTTTTGTCCCTATTCTGACCAGCTTCCAAAGAGCTGAAAGGGGACCTCAGGGGAGGGCAAATGGAGTGGGCATTTGAGAGAGAAAGGCTAGCAGGTCTGCATCTCGTTGTCATAAGAGGGTTCTCCATGGAAAGGACAGTTTGGTTTGACCCACCCCACGACCAGGCCTCAGGAAGATCTGAAACTGGGCATAGCACTGTTGACAGGGAGAAGCCATTTGTTCCATTTTAGTACTCCTTCCCTACATGGTAGCAACAAATAGCTAAGCCAGCCTGGTTAGAATGTGTTTCCAAATATAATTGCTATAGGTAAAAAGTAAGCTAGAGGGAAGGAAAAGGAAGGAGAAACAACAAATATTAAGATGTATTATATGTGTGTGGTGTGTGTGTGTGTGTGTGTGTGTGTGTGTGTGTGTACCAGTTTCCTATGGATGGATATAATCATTGTGTACTGCAAACATGTAGTAATAAAAAGAAAACTTTAAGGGGGAAAAATGAGCTAGATTGTTCACAACATAAAACCAAGTATCAGCAGGTAGGAAGGCAAATTCTTGATTTGGCTCTTGTCTACTCCAGTTTAAAAGCTGTAGTCAGATTTTGGATTTAGTAGGTTAGGAATTCAGAGCAAAAATCTTTTTTTTTTTTTTTTGTGGTACTGGTGATTGAACTCAGGACCTTATGCTTGCCAGGCAGGCATGTATGCCACTGAGCTATATCCCCAGCCTGCAAAAATCATTTCACTGGGAGAGAACCTTCGTAGTTTTTTTTGTAAGGTTTTAGGCAGAAGGTTCTTTTTTTTTTTTTTTTTTTTCAATACTGGGGATTGAACTCAGGACCTTGAGCTTGCCAGGCAGGTGCTTATGCCACTGAGCTATATCCCCAGCCCAGAAGGTTCTTTTGAACTCAGTTTCTGAAAGGATTCTTTGCAAGAAACAATCTCCTTAGCAGGAAATATTTTTCCCGGAGTTTGTGTGCTGCAGATGTAATAGGAGCCCAGGTTTTGCATCCACAGTCAGTGCAGAGCAATCTGAGTTCCCTTTTCATGTCGAGGAGGCTTGAACAGTGTTAACTGTGCTTCGGGAAAGCAGTTTGTGCCACAGCCATGGAGCCCAGTACTGCTCAGTTGCTAAGGTTGTCGTCTTGACTGGTGGCTGTCCCTAGTAGGTACATGTAGGATTTTTTAAACTTCATTTTATAGCAATAGTCTTTTGCACATAATGTTTTGGGAAATGACCTGTGTGACTCCAGTGCTGAGAAAAGTCAACCATTGGGAATCAAGGAAATTCAGATTTTAAGAGCCAAGAGAAACCTTCAAGAAAGAATCAGGCAAAGAGGTAAACTGACTGACTCAGAGTCCCACACCCCGTGAGGGGCACAGCTGGTGTTCTGGATTGGTCAGTCTTGCTCTCAGTGGCATCACTCTGCCTTTTTACCTGTATCTCCATTGTCCTCGGTGCAGCCAAGTGGTGTGTCTTGGGCAAGCTGGTAACTTCCCTAAGCCTTTGTTCTCCATAACCAGTTACCTGGTCATGTCCAGTGTCTCAGAGTCTTTGGTTTTGTATTTGGAAATGAACTTCTTCCCTTTTCCATTCAAGGGAGATTAAAGTGCAGTATATATTAAGCCAGAATTCACTGCATACACTATTTTTTTTTTCTCTTAAGGAGAAGTCTGTGTTGGAGGAAATAGATGTGATAGTGGCCAGCCTGCTGGACATCCTGCTAAGGACCATCCTGGAGATCACCAGTCGCCCTCAGCCGTCCAGCTCTGCCATGCGGCTCCAATTCCAGGACGTCACTGTAAGATCAAAAAGCAAGCGGCACCAGAGCAGGGCCCCATGTTTCTTAAAGCTTTGGTGGCTTGGGGTGGCTGCTGTGAGAATCTGGAATCAGGCCCTGAGAAACTGATCTATGAACACTGCAAATGTAAGGGAGGCTGTCTTTAATTTTAAAGAAATCTTGGCTGGGAAGCCTGTTTGTTCAAAACCTTGTCATCAGCAGCTTTTAATTTCGGAAACCCAATTCTTACTTTGCCCAATTTGATCAATGCCTTTATATCTATAGTCAACTTGATAACTTTCCATTTTCATCTCAACTATAAAGCTGTACAAAGAGCCAAGAATAGTAAAATAGAGTAATGGGAGTCCAAGCCCTGAGTCTCATTCTAGTCAGGATCCTCACTCCTTCAGCTATGGAATGAGAAATTCTTAGCTGGCGAATTCTAAGGGACCTTCAGGCTCCCTGTCTTAGGAGTTCAGTATGACATGATTCATGTAAAACATTAAGAAGTACTATTACTGATAATTTTACAGATGTACCAATGTATTTATACACATGTATGTGCATGCACTTTGTTTATTTATCTTTGTAGTGCTAGCACTTAGTCCCAGTACCATGTGCACCCTAGAACAGCCCTCTACTACTGATCTTGCACATAATGTTATGTACCATTACACACACATATTTCTTTTTAAAACTCATATTCAGTTGATCCAAAAACACTGTTTTGCCTTTATTAAGAATAGTCTTCCAGGGCTGTGAGATGGCTCAGCGGTCTAAAGTGCCTGCGATGGAAAGTTTAGGCCACCTCAGGGACCGCGGCTCAGTCCCAGGCACCACATGCTGCGCCAGCCCTACCCCCAGGGCAGGCTGAGCCAGCCATAATGCGAACAAATAAATGAGGTTTAAGAAACTAAAATAAATTTTAAAAAAAGGAATATTCTTCCAAATAAGCAGTATCATTTTCAGAAATGTCAGTAGATGCTGAAGTTTTTAATGTATAAATTATTTACAAAAGTGTTGACCTTTTGCCATCAGTTTTAGCAATAGTGTTCTATGGAACTGCGTTTTACAGGAGGTTTTCCTAGGCCCTAAGGAAAATAATTTTTGCTTTTACATACGAAATAAGTCTGTGATGGCTTTCCTGCTGAGGTCAGCTGTTCCCTGATGTTCACCTGGTATTGTAATTAATCTGTTGTGAACTCTTTTTAAGATTTAGTTGAAAGAACCTAACTCTGGTTTGGAGGAGTAAAGCTAAACTCTTTAGTAAACTCTTTAAAACAATACAAAAAAAGCTTCCTGTGTAATAGCTGCACTACCTTATTTAAAGAAAAGTAAATTACAACTTCTCATTCGTCTGCGAGAATTTCCTCCGTAAGATTCTACCCCCCTCTGTGGGTTTGCTTCATGTACTGGGTGATTACCTGATCCATGGTAGATACTTAGAACACAGTGCTGATAAGCCTCATGTCCCTAGGGTTTGGGGTTTAAAGGCTTGGAGTTCGTTTTCAACTTTTTATTTTGCTTTTCATTATTTTTTAATCTGCAGGGGTTTTTTTGTGTGTGATAAATTTAGAGTTGTATTCATTAGAAAAAATAATACAAAAATGTCCTACTGCCTTTTACCCAGTTTCCTCAGTGGTAATCTCTTGCAGAGTTGTGGTATAGAACAATACCACAGCTGCAATGTTGACAGTGGTCTAGTCAAGATGCAGAATACCTCTGCTACACGAAAGGCCTTCATGTCACCCTTTGGTAGCCAGATACCACTTCCTTTCGACTTCTATCTCCTGATTAACCCCTGCCAACCACAACTCTGTTCTCCATTTCTATAATTTTAACTTTGTGATGTTATATATATATATATATATATATATATATATATTCATATTCATATAGTATATGGCTTTTTGTAGTTAGCTTTTTTAAAACTTAGTATAATTGTCTAGAGTCATCTAGGTGCAGTTATGTATCAGTTATTTTTTTTTATTGCCAAATATTGCTCCCTGGCATAGATGTACCATAGTGGGTTTAACCATTCACCAAATGAAGGTCATTGGGATTCTTTCCATATGTAAATAATCATTAGCAGAGCTATTAGGCACATTTGTATGTATGATTTCATGGAACATAAACCTTCATTTCTGTTTGTAAAGTTCCACACAGTAAGTAAAATGGTAGTTGCATGATTTTTTTTTTTAAGTTTTAAGAAACAACCAAACTTTTTTCCTTAATGAAAAATATACACAGTATGAATGTTCCAATTTGTCAACACCTTCATCAGCATTGGTGTTGCTGTTGTTTTTTAATGGGAGGTACATTTTGATAGGTTTATCCTACTCTAGTTTTAATTTGCCTTTCCCCAGCGACTAGTGGAATGTCTGTATATCTTTTCACATAATTATCTACCACCTACATATCTTCTTCACTGAAATGTGTCTTTGTGTCTTTTACCCATTTTCTAACCAAATTACTTTTTTACTGTTGAATTTTACAGTACTTTATATATTCTAGGTATTATATGGTTCATTACTCAATAAAGGAGCATACAAATATTTTCTCTCTGTTGCTGGTTTCGTCCTCTTAAAAGAGTTTGCAAAGTCTTTTTTTTTTTTTTTTTTTTAATTTCAATGAAGCTATATTGCTCAGCTTTCCCACTGCATGGACAACTGTCTGACACCCACAGTTTATAGGAGGAGAGGTTTATTTGCTTCAGGAGTTCAGCTGGCTCCAGGGCAGAAACATCAGGGTGGAAGGGTGTAGCA
>PVKN010015980.1:0-18149 GCA_004027915.1 Capromys pilorides
CCCTCTCCCCTCCCATCTTCACTCCTCCCTCCTCTCCTCTCCTCTATCCCCTCCCCTCCCCTCCCTTTTCCTCCCCTCCCTTCTCCTTTCCTCTCCTCTCTTCTCCTTTTCTTTTCCTTACCAGGGCCAGGATCCAGACTCAGAAGCTGGTGCATGCCAGGCAGGCGCTTATACCACTGAGCTATCTCCCCTGCCACCTTTCTTACTGCTGACTAGCATATAGAATTACAAGACAATCACAGTGGGGTATTGAGCAAAAGGGAAACATTGTGTTATTACGCATAGGGAAGAGTTTGGCTGGCTGGCCTTTGAGGAAATTCCTTCTCTAATTAAGCACCATGAACTTTGATTCTTCACATCACAAAGGAATGGAAATTGTAAGACTGAAGAAAGAGAAATCAGTGAGAAACTTGGGTACACTTTGTATTTTTAATTCAACACCCAACCATATATAGTGTTACAAGTACTGCTTTGAGATCCATGCCTAAAGCGGGAAATCTTGAAGCGTTCCAGGGCTCCTGGGTCCTATGCCACTGTTTCTTGAAATTGTGGCAGATGAAGAACAGAGGGTTTTTGTAGCTGTATTAGCTTCCTGTTGCTGCTATAACAAATAGCCATGAACTTGGTAATAAACAAGCGATGCAAGTTAATTACCTTATGGTTGTGGATGTCAGAAAAAGATAATGAATCTCTCTGGGTTACAGTCTAAGCATTAGTCTAGCTTGAGTCCTTCCAGGGGCTCCAGGGGACCTCGCCCTGCCTTTGCGAGCTGCTAGTGCTGCCTGTGTGCTTTATTCCTGATCCCTTACAGCCTCCTTGTCACTCTGAAGTGGCTTCCATTATTGTGGTCACAGCTCCTACTCTCCTGCCTCCCCTTTTCTTTATAAGGATCCCACGAATCACCCTGCACTCCCAGGAGAATCTCCCTTTTTAGGAGGTTTTTTCAGGACTGATGATTAAACCCAGGACTTCTGCCTTCCAGATCTGCCTCTAGAAAGAAATCTTTTAGAGTTAATACATGTACATTGTATATCTCAATTCTTTCTCTTAGTTTTCCTTCCTTCTTGTCTCCTTTCACCTCTTGGTCCCATTCCCACTCACAAAAGATCTATCTCAGGGTGGAAAATGTTACAACAATCCTCTTGTCTTGCTATACCCCTACCCTTCACTAGATCTGTTTTTGTTTGTTTATTTGCTTTGTATTTTAGGGAAGGGTTTACAGGGTGTTTAGGGTCCCACTACTAGATTGCACTTGTTTACAGCTTCCCAATTGCTGGGATTACAGGTGTGCCTCAGTTGCCATCTCAAAGCACCCTGGAGGTGGGGCCAGCACAGCAGGCCTGGGGATCAAACCCTGGCCCCTGTGCCTGCTTGCAGATACTTTAATCCGCTGAGCTATTTGGCTGGCCCCAGATCTGGAGCTTTATCCTTTCCAGACCCTAATAGATGAACTTTGATGAGTATTTCCTCAAAACTCAATTTCTGTCTTAGGAAAGAAGGAGGAAGAGGAAGATGAGGAGAAGGAGCGAAGCATGGGAAGAGGGTAAGAAAAGAAGAGAAGTAAAGTAGAGGAGGAGTGGAAGGGGAGAAAAAAGAAAAAGGAGGGAGATACTTGGATATTACTTCAGTTGCCTCCAGTAGTGACGGCTCAGGATTCCTGCCAGCACTCTGGGACCAGGAGGCAGGAGAACTGTAAGTTTGAGCCCAATCTGGACAACAGAATGTTTTGGCAAGATCCTGCCTTATAAAATAAATAAATAAAATAAAAATAAAAATAATAAAGAGGATGAATGTAGCTCAGGACATGGGTCTTGAATTTAATCACCAATATTAAAAAAAAAAAAAAATCTCAAAATGGGAGGCAAAATGGCCTTACTTGAAACCTAGTGAACACATCTCTATAACTCTGTCTATATGTAAACAAATTTATTCATGCAGCTTTCAGAAGTACCCATCTCTCTCACAGAATTCTCATTTGTTTCTACCAGTACCAGGCAGTAATCAATCCAAGATCTGACTCACTTTGTGAGGAAAGCAAAAGAATAGGCAACAGTCCCTATCTCCTTCTGTGACCTGACTTGTTTAGCAGAACTCAGAAATTTTGTATTCCTTGCTCAGAAAAACCAAAGTCTGAGAGTTAGTAGACTTTTTTCTTTTAGATAAACATTTTGACTGGCAGCCACAGGAGCTATAGAACAAGGCATGTAAGGATTTTACGTTGTAATTACTTGCATAAGAGGAAAACAATTCTGTACAGCCTCCAACCAGTGCAAGGTAATCTTCAATGCTTTGTCAGGGAGCAACCCAGACATGCAGTACCATTAGCCACAAAGCAAGAGTGGTCAATGCATCCACATAGGTACCTGAGGATCCCCTACTAGCAGTAAAGCACAGCGTTGTTTTCATTACTATGTCATCTCAGGAAGCTAACAGTAATGTCACTATTGCTACTTTATTCCATGAAACCAATGCATTTTTTTCTTAGTTTCACAGCAAAAAACTGATGCTGTTAACTTCCAATTTGAGCAATCATAATGACAGGAGGGCCACCCCACATGTCCCAAGAGAAAGGAGTTCTGTTACACATTTTAAAGCTTCTTAGCATTTTTATAACCTCTTATTACATGAAGGTATACATAAAATTGTATGATACCAATGTAGGTGTTTTCCCAGCAGACCTAGAACTATTACCTTGAGTGTATTGTTATTTAAGAACAACTTATGAAAGTGTAAGAAGGATGTTATGTTAAAGTTAAAATAAACCTCTGCAACTTTCATACCCCACCCCATTTTGTCTCATTGACCTTGCTCTGCGGCATTCTGTGACTGAGATTATCTCTATATTCCCCTTTGCAATGGAGACAAGGGGGCAAAGCCTAGCTTGTTACCTCATGGGAAGAAAGTGATCAGGACGGCCTCTGGGGAAACCCAACCCATTCATCCTGAATTCCAAGTTCCATGAATGACCACTTACCCATTAATTAAAAAAAAAAAAAAAAATGAACTGTCTATTCCAGTAAACATTTGGGAGATTCAGAAAATTCAAGAATTATAATTTCTTTTAGCATTTCAGAAGTGAAAGTTACTTTTTTACCCATCTTTTTTTATTTATAAACAAAAAAATACAATTTTATATATAATTTTAAAACTAAAGAGACACCACCACGTGTTAGTCTGTCCGTTTTGCTATACATCACAGTAGGCAAATCCTGCAACTTACCTTTCAGTCTTAGTATCTCAATCTATAAAACTGGAAAAATAATACTTCTTAAGATAGCTTTAGAATGACATACAGTGACTCGCGCTCTATCTTGTGTGAAGTAAGCTTTTCAGTGTGATTGGGTCTCTGGGCAGACTCAGTTTGACTGGTGTTGAGCTCCTCCTTCTTTGCTACTCACCAGCTACAGCCTCCCATGCTGCTCTTCTTAGCTTCAATACCCTTATTCATAAAATAAGAAAATAATTGCATTTATTCTGCAAGAGTTTAGGAAAGGTGAAATGACTATGTACAGACAGCCCATTCTCTCCATCTGGGTCAGCAGGGACATGATCACCCACTGCTCTTTGGGCTACCTATATGTGACCTGCCAGCATCCTGAGGACTTGACACATGCTTTAGACATCAGGAATTTTGATGTTATAAAGGCAAGCCAGAATAAATCATGTGGTCTCAGCATGAGCCATCACTTCACAAAAGAAGAGTCGGCAACATATTCGTTAGAAGTTTGGACAAATCCATTGATAACAGAGCACTGTATGATAGATTTTCTGCTTTTGGTAACATCCTTACATGTAAGGTGGTTTGTGATGCAAATGGTGCCAAGGGCTATGGATTTGTTCATTTTGAGACACAGGAAGCTATGGAAAGAGCTATTGAAAAAATGAATGAGATGCTTCAAATGATTGCAAAATATTTTTTGGACAATTTAAGTCTCGTAAAGAATGAGAAGCAGAACTTGGAGCTAAGGCAAAAGAATCCGTCAGTGTTCACGTCAAGAATTTAGGAGACGACATGGATCGGGAGTGCCTTAAGCATCTCTTTGTTAAGTTTGGACCTGCCTTTAGTGTAAAAGTAATGACTGATGAAAGTGGAAAATCTGAAGGATTTGGATTTGTGAGCTTTGAAAGGCATGAAGAGGCACAGAAAGCTAGAGATAAGGTGCATGGCAAGGAGCTCAGGGGAAAACAGATTTATGTTGGCTGAACTCAGATAAAAGTGGTCCACCGGGTGGAACTTAAGCCCAAATTTGAACAGATGAAGAAAGGTAGGGTCACCAGATACCAGGCTGTTCACCTTATGTGAAAAATCTTGGTGATGGCATTGATGAAGAAAGTTTCCAGGAAGAGATTTATCCACTTGGCGCCATCACTAGTGCAAAGCTTATGATGGAGGGGGTCTCAGCAGACGGTTTGGTTTGGTATCTTTCTCCTCCCCAGAAGAAGTTACTAAAGTAGTCACAGAAATTAATAGTGGAATTGTGGCCACCAAGCTACTGTATGTAACTTTAGTTCAGCTCAAAGAGAATATTGGGCTCACCTCACCAGCCAGTACATGCAGAGAATGGCAAGGGTACAAGCTGTGCCCAAGCCCATAATCAACCCTTACCAGCAAGCACCTCCTTGAGATTACTAAATGGCAGCTATCCCCAGACTCCGAACCTGCCTATTAGCCTCTTAAACAATTTGCTCAACTAAGACCGAGTTCTCGCTGCACTGCTCAGGGTGCCAGACCTCATCCACACCAGAACATGCCTGGTGCTATCCACCCAGTCCTGCCTAGGTTGCTCTTCAGTATCATGAGACCAGCTTCTTCATGGGTTCCATGAGTCATGCCTGCACAGCGTGTGCCCAACACATCAACACAGACAATGGGTCCACAGCCTGCAGCTGCCACTACTGCAGCCACTCCCGCTGTCTGCCCCATTCCCCAGCATAAGTGCACCATGGGGTCCACAGTCCTCATGCAGCATCTCAGTGCATAGCCACAGGTTACTATGCAATGGCCTGCTGTCCAGGTACAAGGTCCATAGCCTGTGGCTGCTTCCATGTTGGCCTACATGCACATAGACACACACACACACACACACACACACACACACATACACACATAAGGGCAAAAGCAAATTTTGGGTGATGGCCTATTTTCACCTATTCAAATCAGGCAGCCCACTCTTGCTGGTAAAATCACTGGCATGTCACTGGAGATGGATAATCCAGAGCTTCTTCATATGCTTGAGTCTCCGGAGTCTCTTGGCTCTAAAGGCGGTGATGCTGTAGCTATAGTTCAAGCCATGAAGCTAAAGAGGCTGCCCAGGAAGCAATGCATGGTGCCACTGGAGCTCCAACTGTTTAAAATTGGTCAGGGACCATGAAAAGAAACTCATCATTCACTGAGGAAAAACAAATAACAAAAGGAAAAGAAACTTTAACCGTATGTACCAAACAAATGCCAGGTCTAGCAAGGCTAGTTCTAGATTACTTCATTAAAAAAAATTATATATAATATAATATAAAAACAAATGAATGTTTTATAGACTCTGGGAAATGAATGTTCAGCAAAGCACTAAAGTTTAAAGCATTCTTTTCTTTAATGTTGTAATTCTTTACTGTGGAATAGCTCAGGAAGTCAACTTTGCTCTAAGTAGCAGAATTGATAACTGGGCAGGGAAGCATAATTTGGATTATAAAATTCCTGTTTTAATAAAGATTCCTTAAACAGTGAAAAATTGATTATATACATTCAAAATACCTAAAAGAACAACTGAAACACAGAACAGCTATTAGTATCATTCAGTCATCAGTGCTTACAAATGAACTAAAAATAGGTTAAGAACAGAAGGGAAGTATAAGCGGAAAATTTCAGAAGTGCCTTTAGGCACAGCTGGTTTTAGGAGCTCAAACAGTCAAGTTTCCATCTTAGCATCTTCTGTCACTGGGACTAAAGAAAAGATCAGGAACACTGTCTCCCTCTGACTGTGGAATAGAAGCTGAGTTTGTCTTGCTCTATCCCCAAAAACCACCCTCATGGAAAAGAAGAATTCCAAACCTAAAAGAGAAAAAGACCAGATAGATAAAATAAAAAATATCCACTAAAATAAGCAATAAGACTAAGTGTTATATGTTACTTTATTGTGATTAGTGCTGTTCCGTAGGTAAATAATGCATTAGTCTCAGTTCACCAAAGAAGTGGAAGCAGAACCAGTGGGATCTGCATCTATGTATCTGTAGGCAAAGACTTAGGGTAAAGAATTGGCTAGTGTGGCTATGAGGGGTGACAAGTCCCCAGGTCTGCAGAGTGAGTTGGCCAGCTTGAGACCCAGGAGAGCCAGCAGCAAGTTTAAGTTCTTAAACCCAACATGCTCACAGGCCTCAAAAGGTCAATATTTTACTTTGATGAAAAGTCAAAGTCTCAGTAAAATGGTAGTCAAGCAAGAGCTTGAAAGGTCATCTCTTTTGTTCTGTTCAAACTTTTCAAGAGGTTGAAAGTTTCACACTCTTTAAAAATCATGTCAACCATCTTTATGAGCCCCCTACAGAGAAGGCAATTGGCTTTCCTCTGTCTGACAGCTTACACATAAATCTCATTCAGAAACACCTTCACAGAGACATCCAAAATAATGTTTGACCAACTATCTTGGCACACTGTAGGCCTGTCAAGTTAACATGTAAAATTACCTATCACAGCTAGGAAGTAATAGAAGCCTGGGGTGAAGAAAACAAATATTGACTGTTTTCTTTACCACAAGCAGTAGCACAAAGTAAGTGACATTTTCTGACATTCTTGATTTAAAGCTGCCTGGACATGAATTTAATAGGCCTTCTCTCCTTGGAGATTCATCTTTTTTATTTTATTTATTTTTATTACTTTTAATAAGAAATTACAATGTGACGGTTTCAAAACACATTAGTAGTACATTCCCAATAATTGATACAATGCATATTGTTGCCCTCATTGTAGTTATACAGAGCACAGGGTGTAGACATGATAAATTTTCTATTGGTTATTAGTACAATAGATTTCTTCTCTTTGATCTAAGAGAAGATAGTTTGGAGATTCATTAAGCAGACCAATGGTTAATGTTAAATAAATGCAGAGACTATCACCAAAACTACCTTTAGTCTTGATAAGTATAAACTTTCAGAAAGGCCAAATGAGAAACTAACTTAAGCAAAATTTATTCTAATGAGAAAAACATAGGATTTCTATCAGGTAAGAGTTGATCAAGGAAGCAATAAGTGATATCAGCAGATGAATGTGACCACTTTTCACACAAACACAATCATTCAACCAACCAATCTATCAATATAATTCTTCTTTACCATTTTGGGAAGTAAAACAGAAAACAGTAATAAAATCATGAAGACATTTTTTTTCTCAAAACTAAGCCAATTTCCTGATTTATCACATTATAGACTGCCGCCAAACGAAAGCAAGTGACTGACCCTTTAACTGAAAACTAGTAAGCATATGTTTCATGGTTTTCAATTTCAGAGTCAGCAGGCTGAGTTTCATACATATTGTTTTCTGACATGGACGTGTATACAATCTACCCACTTAATGTCTTCAAGAAAAGTTAATGAATGGCAAAGATTTTGGTAATATACATATGAGACTTCTGAGACTTTTGTGTGAGCTATGACAGATGCCTTCCAACTAGCATCCAAACAGAGGCAGTTCCTTCTAAATCAGTGGGCATGACGTAGACCTGGGTGACTCAGTCATGGCCCCTGGACACTTTGGACTGGATATTTCTTTGTTATAAGCTGCTCTGAGTAGTATAGAACTTTTACCAGCATTTCTGGCTCCTACTCACTAAATTTCATCAGCAACTCTCCACTTAGGATAAGAAAAAAATGTCTCTAGACATTTTGCACATCTTTCTGAGGAATGAAAATCACCCCAAATTGAGAATAACTGGGTTACGTAAATTGTTAGCTTTGACTATTAAAAACAGTCAGAAAAACTTTCCCTGAAATTTTGGGTGGTGTCTATTTCTAAGCTACATTCCAATTTATGGCATATTTTTTCCATCTTACTTTAGTAGGTAGATTACAAAAGCTTTATTAGTGAAAATCAAAAGAAAAAATCTCAAGGGAAAAGTCTAATGAAACTAAATGTGTCTTTAACTTTTACTTTTTCACTTACATAAAAACAATGGCAAATTGCCACCAAAAAACTTGGCTCTTTTATCAGACAGAAAATTTGCAAGTCACATGCACAAGATTATAGCTCAATTATTTTGAGTTTAGAGTTCCTCAGATGCAATAGTTGTTTAATGTACTTATTTGTCTCACTCAAAAAAGAAAAAATGCAATGCTGTGAGACACAATCTTTTAATAACCTGACTTGATATTACTATCAAACATGCAACTATAAATAATAATTTTTCATCATTTTCCATCCTTAGTTTTTGAGTATTTGATCCTGAGAGAGATAAGTGTAGGATGTTGTAGAATTTGCGATTAGCACAGTAAACTACCTCACAGTCTCTCCACTGATTGACGTGTTATTTCCATGAAACTGGTTACTATAAATGGTCAGTGAAACTGCATAAGTGGTACCCTAGTTTAGCAGCTAAACATCAGTCTCACAATTACAGGATTAAATCAAGGACTACAATCCACTATTTAAAAGATTAGTTATATTGGCTTGTATTGATTGGTCTGAAATATTGTCCAACAACAAAAAACGTTCCCCAGAGATAATGTATGTGTTTATGTGTCTTTTAAGAAAAAAATTGAATATATAAGAATGAGCATAAACATGGAATAAAACAAGCCTTGTTGAACCTGGAAAAAGAGCTAAAGTATAAGAGAAAACATTGACATTTGGTGAAAATTAAAACTGGCTCAAAATGACTATTCAAAATTTCTTCATAGGTATTTTCTACACTTAAAGATAATTATTTCTTTTCCATATTTATGGTATGGGAACCTGCAACAGTCCAAATGGCCAAAAACTGTTGGATTGGTTTAATAGCTGGTTATAATAATACTTATAATGTGTTTCTTATGTGTAATTAATAACACATGCATGTAAGTAGAATATTTTAAAAATTCTGAAAAACATTCATTATGGATATCTCTGGAAGAACCATGAGTGTACTTCGGATTATTTTGTTTGTCTGTGTTTTATTTTTTTTTTTAATGAACATGTACTGCTTTTATGATGAGGGGCTAACAACAAAGGAAAAAGATTCAGAGAATAAGGAGTGGAAGGAAAAAGAAATTGACTTTCCAGAGTACTGAAAAAGAAACATGTGTCAGAAAATGCTGTGTGAATAGGTGGTTTTAAGATTTGTAGCATCAGTTTTGAAACCTATCTCAGAGATACTAGTCCACAGTGCTGGAGGAACTGAGTCATGCTTTCACAGACATCTCCTTGTGACAGAGTCAGAATGAATTCCAGGAGATGAAAACAGCCTGGTGGAAAAATGGCTGGGGGCGGCAGGGGGGGGTGGTTGTCCTCTGTACGAGAGTTTTGGTTCCCTTCAAGACTTCTTATTGTGTATGGCTACGAGAGCACACTCTTGTGTGATTAGAAAGAGTATTTGTATGGGATTCAATCCAAGAACTAGTTTTCCATTCCAATGAGTTTGCTAAAACTGGCACCATCCTTTTCTATGCTATCCATAGGCTGGACTGCAGATACCCAGGAATAAGATAGGGAGTGTGTATGTTTGTGTGTTTGTACCCCCAAAGCCTGACTTGGAAATGGGGAGTGTCCCCGGGAGGTGAACAGAGCCTTTGAAATGACCCTCCCAGCTGGGTCCTTCTTCTGTTGTGTGCCTGTAGCAGTCCCTCCCTCCTTGCTTTTAAGCTCCTGTGCTCTTTCCTGTGATCTTTGACCTCACTACCTATACAGGAAATTATTTTTTTATTTTAATTTTTCTTTATGACATGATAATTGCATATATTTATAAAGTACTATACAGCATAAGTATATATATAATATATGTATATATATACAATCAGTAATGATTCTATCAACATAATTAGAATTTCTTCCTCTTACGTTTGTCATTTCTTAGTGTGTGAAGTACTTCGCACTCATGTCTTCCGATTCTTCATTACACTGCGTATTAGGTTGCTGTCAACGACTGTATGGCCATCCTACCGTGCTGCAGAACACTAGAACCTGTTCCTCCTGTTTTACTAATTTGGTACCAGTTATCTGACCTTCCTCCAAACCCCTCCTCTTTATTCTTATTATCTTCTATTAGTGATTCTTTTACTCTATCATCCTCTGGGGACAACTGTTTTAGCTGACGTAGATTAGTGAAAGCATACGGTATTTAGCCATCTACCTCTGGTTCATTTCACTTAACATAATGTCCCCTGAATGCATCCAAATTTCAGGATTCCATTCTTTCTTGCTGAACATTATTCCACTGAATATATGCACTACGTTTTCAGTATCCGTTCATCTACCAGTGGATACTGAGATTTCATATCTTGACAATGGGGAATAATGCTGCAGTAGACATCAACATACAGTTAGTGCTTTGATAAGTTGATATCCCTTCCTTTGGATGTATCCCCCAAAGTGGGCTAGCTGGATCACAGAGAAGTTTCGTTTTTATTTATTTGAGGACAGTCCTTATTTTTTCCATAGTGATGTGCTAATTTATAGTCCCATCAATAGACCATAAGGGTTCCTTTTCACCCAAATTCTTCCTAGCATTTGTAATTTTTTCCCCCCTTTTGGTGTGCTTTGATAATAGTCACTGTGAAAGAAGTTGAAATGGTGTTTTACTGTCATTTTCATTTGCTTTCCACTGCTGGTTACTGATGTTGAGCATCTTGCCTGTATCAGTTAGCCAATTTGGGGTCTTCTTGTGAGAAAATTCTCTTCAGGTTTTTTTTTTTAATTATTATTTTAAATGAGAGTAGTACTTGGGAATTTTGGTGGGATTTCTTTGTTGTTGTTCCTTTTATATTCTACATACCAACCCCTTGTCAGACAGGAAATTCACCAGCATTTTCTCCTATGCTGTTGCTTTGCTGATGTTTTCTTTGATAAGCAAACATTTCTTAGCAATATAATCTCATTTGTGTATTCTTTTTGTTTTCTGTTGCCTATGCTTTTAAAGTTTGTATTCAAAAAAGCGTGTTTAATGTATGTCTTGAGGTGTTCTCCCATGTTCTTCTAGCAGTCTCACAGTCCTGCATCATGTATGTATGTATATCCTTGACACATTCTGAGTTTGATTTTTGTACATGATGAGAAATACAAGTCTACTTTCATTCCTCCACACATAGATAACTCATTTTTGCAGCACTACTTACTGATATGTCTAGTTCTTCTCAAAAATATGTTTTTGATTCTTTGTTGAGAGCTAGTTTTCTATAGGTTCATGAATTTCTTTCTGGGTTCTGTGCTCTGTCCCGCTGGTTTGTGTGTCTGTTTTTGTGACAACAGCACCCTGTCTTGGTCACTATAGTCATTCACAGTGTCTTGGATTGGGCATGTGTTGGCTCCAATTTTATTAATGTCTTTCAAAGTGAAGAACATTGTGGCTTTTTAACACTACATAACACTTAACCCTCAAAATCTTTGAAAGGAATTTTAAAATGTCTTAGTTTCTTTTCTCTCATTACTGGGACGAAGTACCCAACACTGAAAATCAAGGAAAGAAAGGTTTATTTTGCTCACACTTAGTAAACTTTTCAGCCCATATTCAGCTAACTCCAAGGCAGAGTGGCACAAGGCAGAAGGTAGGTATTCATGGTGGCAGAAAATAGCAAAGAGAAAAGGGCAGAGCAGCAGCTGGGGCAGCTAGCAAGCCTCTCTATTTTCCTTATATTGAGTGCAGATTACCCAGCCCAGGGCAAGTGTATCACTCACACCTATAATCCCTGAAGTGGGTCATGAACTAATCTCAAACTCTGGAAACCACCCTAATGACTTCATGAGGCCTTGTGGGGACAACTAGACCGTTATAATGTGCTTAGTCTATATTATTTCTTCTGAATGCCCCTGGCTACATGACTACATGACTAAAATGTAAAGCAATTCAAAGAAGCACAGTTTTTAGTAACTAAGGTTACTAAAAATTTTATTTTGATCCCAGGTTGTGTTTAACAGAAGCACATATAGGAAATAAAAAACTTTATCATTAGTAATCTCAATGAAAAATATTAAATTCTACAATGAGCTGTTGGGCCACTGATTGGAAGTTACTAATTAAGTTACCAACAGTAGACCTGAAGTCTCTCAACCCCATGTAGAAGATAAAAAGGCTGAAGGAGTAGTAACTAAAAATAGATTTGCAAAGAAGTATTTCACAGAGGGCTGTCTATTCCACCCACTCTTACAGCAGGAACTGAATATTTCCCCATATCCTAGAGCCTAGGGAGAAAGGCTTCAGTGGGAATTGCAGAAAGTACCACTGGTGTTCCTTTGAGTTGAGAAGTACCGGTTCCAAGAACTTGAAGGTCTGCAGGTGAGAGGACTGAGGCAGAGCCAGGAGCAAGGTACTGTTGTGATAGCATTCACTTGTAGCACTTAAGTGTTTTCAAGTTAAAGAATAACCGAATGTGTCCTGAAGACAAAATGAGGGGATGCCAGAGAGAAAAATAGACAGACAGGAAGACAGACAGACAGACAGACAGACAGACAGACAGACAGACAGACAGACAGAGGAGACACAGAGACAGGGACTGACTGAGACTCCTGGAAGCATTTAGATGAGATTCTACCCAAGAAGGCTTCTCTCGGAGGATAAAAGACCTCCATTGAGTGTCCTTATGCAATGAGCCATGATGGATCCAGAGTCTAAGGTTGGGATGGAAGTGGCAGCTCAAGAGAAGTGTTTTGTTGTTCGAGTCATCAGAGTTCTGACGGGTCAGTAGGAAGACCTTGGAAGAATCCACCAAAGTTCCTGGGAGACAAAAAGGGTTTCACAGTTTTTCATACCTAGATATGAAAATATCATGCCACTTGCAGGAGTATTGACAAGGGAGAAACAGCACACCTTTCCACCACTCGGCCTCCTCCCACTCCCACTTGTCCCCATCTGAAGAAATCAGAAATAGTGGTTCATGGATTGATGGAGAAGGAGATGAGCTGGAGACAAAAAAAAAAAAAACTGACTGTAATAGTTCCCAAGGGGCAGACTGCTTGCCTAAAGTCAAGCATTGACTTGTGGGAGGAAGAGAATTAAGACTTATCATTGAATTGGGATCTGACAGTTGATATTTTAATTATCAAATTAGTATGATTTTTAGGGAATTGAAACACAAAGAGGCTGGGCATAGTGGCACACATCTGTATTCCTAGCACTTGGGTGGCTGAAGCAGAAGAATAACCACGAATTTTAGGTCAACCTGCACTACAGAGTGAGACCATGTATATTAAAAAAAAAAAAAAAAACCTAACAAATAAGATGCATAGAGAATTTTAAGTTACCTAAAAGTAAGTAGAAAATTCATGAACCTGAAAGATTCTTTTCACCCAGAGGGAAGAGAAATTTCCATTATTCAAATATTTTGAAGAGGCATTGGGATTTTTTAAAAAATGATTGCATTTTTATTTTATCCTAAATTATTTCCTTATTCAAAATCCTAGTATCAAGGGCCAGCAGATAGCTCAATGGATTAAAGTGCCTGCTTAGGCAGATGCAAGGACTGGGGTTCCATCTCCAGCATGCAGTACCAGCCCTGCCTCTAGGGTGTGCTGAGACAGGGATTGAGACTGGGTGTGGTCGCTCACACCTGTAATCCCAGCACTTGGGAGGCTGAAAACGAGAGGGTTGCTACGAATCTGATCTGTGTAGTGAGACCCTGTAGACTCTGTACTAAATTCATTTAAAGAAAAAAAACAGTATCAGTAGACAGTGGTATGCAATGTTCAGATGATAATACAATGGAATACAATGTTGAAAAGATAAAAAAATTATCATGCTCTTAGCAAGGTTCAAACTAAGATAATGTTCTACTCCGTATGACATTCCCTTAGAGTAATCAAGGTTGTTAAGAGATGCAAAATTCAAATTACTAAAGGGACAACTCAAAGAACTGAAGTTCTCCATGTTAGGGGAAATTTAGGTAAGAAGCATTAACTCATTTCACTTCTATAAATAGCCTTGTTGCATACATAGTCCAATATTCCATAATCATAGTGGGTTATTGGCAGAACTGGCAATGTTGGAAGCTGTTGACTTGAGTCTTTTACAGCTCAGCATACTAATCTGGATTTACTTTTTATGCTTCATGGTGAAACTTTTCTGCTAGGTGGTCAAGGGCAAGTTAAAGCAAGACCTGTACAATAAAACATGAAACTTTTGTATCTCCCAAGGTCAGTCAAATCCCCTCAGGATTGACCTTGAAAACTTCTACAGTGCTTTGTAGAACTGTTGTCAGGGTCAGCTGTCTGAATGAGTCATGGCCATTGCTTGACCAGTTTGCTCTCTGTGAAAGCCTGAGAGAATGTTTTCTCAACTACTTTCTCTTAGTTCAGTGAGAAGAAATTTTTGTACCAGTAATGATTAGAAAAATTATCATGTCTGCATCCTATACTCTGAATAACTACCACAGGGACAACAATATGCACTGTATTAATTATCAGGGCTGTACTACTAATGTGTTTTGAAACTGTCTCTTTGTTATTTCTTATCAAAAATAATAAGGACACTGAAAAAGATAAAGTAAAATAAAATGTTACAGCAAATTCAAAAAAGAAAGAAAGAAAGAAAGAAATGGTTGAGTGAAAAAAAAATAGGCCTGTAGCAAAACAGTTCAGAAAAACCTTTTGTTGTTCCTGAAAGCTGGACAACAGTCAGTAGACATGCTGGGGCCGATGAAGAGACATGTACCCATTAGGAAAGAGTTAGAAAAGAGAGCTTTTAATTGTTTTAGATTGTTTTCTCAGTTTTTGCTGTCCACTCTGAGATAAGATGCTATTTGTCATGTTTTCTGCACAAAGGATGCCTTAATCATTTGGCTCTAGGACAAACAGCCAAAGACCAGTTTGTCATAAACCAGTTTGCCAAATGACTGATCCACCTGAAAGACCATTTCACAAAAAACTGATGCACTCAGCACAGATTTGCCACATCTCCTTGTTGTCTATAAAAATTTCATTTTAACTGACCAGATGTTATTTCATCCTCATAAGAAAGTACTTCATTGGGGCCGGAGAGATAGTTCTGTGGCACAAGTGCCTGCCTGGCAAGTGCAAGGTCATGAGTTTGAACCCCGGTCCTGCCAAAAAAAAAAAAAAAAAGTACTTCACAAAATATTTCACTGAGCTATTTATATAAAGCCTACAACAGGGGAGAGTGAAGAAGAGAAACAGTGTAATCTCAAATATATTCTTAGAGACAGCCATTATTATTACTATTTTCTTTAAAAATATCATTACCAAACCCTCTTTCTCTTTCCCTTCTCCTCCTTTGTGCTCCTTATTCTTCAACATAATACCAAAACACTGAAGCAGTTATTGTAACATTGGTTTTGGAACCAATGGAAGCCAAAATTTTATCTGCATTCCTAGTGAACTGTATTGGAGCCACGGCTCACATCTGACTGAATGGCTCCAAGCGAGAGGTGTACACCACGAAATCAACTTCTTCCTGTGGTGTTGTTGTAGTCAAAAGCATGACCCAAGAAACCAGGAAAGCAATGGTACTGTCACTTCAGTGGTATATCTACATAAGCTATCATCATCTGGTTAAGCCAGTGAGTTAGAGCCCAAGCCTCATTGAAAAAAAAACTACTGCAAAACAATCTATCCCTTGATTAATTTTGACACTAAAGGCAATCTTTCAATGTCTGCCTATGTCTCAAGTTGAAAGCCAAAGTCTTTACAAAGGGATAAATAAATCTAATACTTCTCAGACTTATGTCCTTCCACTTACACTCCTGTGATTTGGAGAGTGCTGCAGCCACACTGGCCTCCTCACTACCCTCAAATATACTTTGCTGTCACCTATGTGAACCCCAGGCAGAACTAGAACACCTACCTTCAGTGCCTCTTTGTGCGTCTAACTGTATGAATACATACTGTATGCATGTAATCCATGTACATATACAAGTTATATACTATATAACTATACATATATGTTAGCACTTTCTTGTCCAATTGAAATATTGAAATATATATACACATATATATATTCTACTAATGATGAACTTAAAAGGTGAGAACCATATTTTTAGACCATCAAATGCCTTACTACTGTATAAGGTATAAAATTGATTAAATGAATTCATGAATAAGTAAATGAATAAATGAGTGGATGGAAGGAAGGCAGGAAGGAAGGAAGGAAGGAAGGAAGGAAGGAAGGAAGGAAGGAAGGAAGGAAGGTTGGATGAACTGCTGCGTACAAACAGTGGAAGCAAAATTCCGAATGGAAAATGAAATATTCATTTGAACATCAAAAGACAGAGTTGTCCAGAAATGCTGGGTGCTTCCCCAACAATTAAACTGATGAAAATCATTCATGATTTTGAGTCAGTTTGGACCTGGATTCCTGGTCAACCATCCCCTGGACACACCACATCGATGTCTGTTGCCACCATTCTTTCAGTATCACTGATCCATTACAAATTCTTTAACATTGCTGTTCCAAAGTTTAAAGTATTACACAGAGTTTGCAAAATATAAAATCTCTGTGATTTTTAGGATACTCATCATGATGAGGCCACTGTGACCGCCAGTCACTGTAACCAGTGATCATTTGGTCTGTCTACTCTTTATGTCTTATTTCAATCCACAAGGAATACATCACAAGTTTTCCTCCGCTGCTAATCAAAAGGCTTTCCTGTTTTAGCTCATTTCTATGCATCAGGTCATACCCACTTGTGTCACTGCGGTCCTCTCAGGAAATCTTAGTCCTCGCCATGTAGGACGGCACTCTGTCTCAATAGCTTCGGAATACTAGCGGGAAAACTGGTATAACTGATAAGTTAACAAGCACTACCTGTGGATACCTCGAGAAGTCAGTTAGCACTCCATCACAGGTAGTTCAACTTCAGATAGCATAAGGATAAACTTTGGCCCCACTTTGTTCTCATCATTGCAATAGAGTACACAGTAAAGAGATTTTATATGGCCAGATATGCACATATGCACACTCCAAATATGAAATGAAATCTTCCTAGGTGGTATCTTAATCTTCTTGCTCTTTTTACTAGATTTATAAACCTTATGTAATTTCTTCTTAAAGATTCTTTTGTAACATTTCACACCTTATTTAGATCCCAAAAAGGTTGTCTTTAAGTCTGAATTTTGATTCAAATGACTTTCATCTTTCTATTTATCCATTTGAAATTTGTTTATTTTGTCTTTATTTGCTCTCTCTGTCCTTCCATGGGATGACTCACTCAGAATGATCAGATTTAAAAACTAATAGTAATTTAAATCTCAAGCAGAGCTAGTAGTTCTGACTGCTAGTACTTCTTTTAGAACTGTTTAAGAGGATGTTAGAGGCTGGCCTATGAGCTTTCATTCACATTTGCAAATGCTTACTTATTTGTAGAGCTAGGAGTATAGTATAGACATCAAATCCACCCTTCATTTTACACAGAAACCAGTGAGGACAAAGCCTAACATCAGATATAAGATACCCAAATTGGAAATCCATATCTCCTAAGGATACAATATTTCTCTCTAGGATAACCCCTTCTCAGAGTTGCTCTACAGAAAAAGCATATTATTAGCATTCTTTTATGATGAATATAACAAATTCAAAGATTCTAAGCTATTGTCATGCCATTATTTCTAAAATAAAAAATGATTTTGTTGAGTTAAATCCTATAAAATGTAATTACAGTCTTTGGGGAAAACTCAGCAAAAATGAAGCTATATTTTACTGTCTTAGCTCACAAAAGCCCTGGAAGTTACCCAAAAAGAGACTGTATAATAAGTAGTATACATCATTTCATTTCGCAGCCAGCTTCCAGACACTGGAAAATGCAACCAATTGGGATCCATTAGTAATTAGTGTCCACCAAAGATGAATTGATTATGTTTCAATGTGTATTGGCTAAAGTGGAGTACTCATTACTGTACCAAATATATCAGTGAATGCTACAGCTCTTTGATCATACCCTATATATTTCTGTTAAAGGAGATAATAGTATTGGTAAGGATAACCAGATTTTCCCATTTAATCTGAATTTGACTTTTTGCCCTTTTCATGTTT
>PVKN010015981.1:0-18154 GCA_004027915.1 Capromys pilorides
AAACACAATCTGCTTTTCATAGACATACACCCTATGGGTCACTCAGAATGTTGTCTGGTTTCTATCTATATGAGAGCACATAAATACATTTACATGTCTAACACTGAAGATTATGATAATAAACCAAAAGGCTGAATGTGAAGGCTGACATGACCAACTCCAAATGTACAATCTGCCTGGAACCAAGGTACAAAAGCTCACCTTTGTGGCCAGAAACACTAAGTTCATTTTCCCAGTGCCTAAGTATTATAGAAACAGGACTGATTAATCCCACACTATATTTTGTGGTAAATTTTTCTTATTGTTTAAGAAGAAATGTTTCTTGTTATATAAGGTATTACAGAAATGCATTGGAAAAATGAAAAGGATCAAATAAACTCTTACAATAAGGCATTTTCATTTGAAAAAGATGTGTCTGTTCACATCTAGTATGACACTACAGGTACAATGAACACTAATGAGACAGCCTACGCCAATTTCCTAGTGTCTGCGAATCCCACCTCACACCACCCATGCTATTCACATTCTCAATTGTAAAGCCATCTGGGTAATGCTGCCAAATACAACTGACACCTGGTTGTTAATTTAAACATATGTACTAGGACAGAGTAAGCAATTAATATAATATGGAAAAACGAAATTCTCCCCTAGAGTTTAAGTTGCTCTGAAACATTAACTAGGCGCTCCTTAGTTTTCCTTTACTTCTTCTACATTTAAGAGAAGAAATGTATGCTCCATACGGAAAGCACTGCTTTAAAATTCATGCAACCAAGCAAAACCTAAACTATCTACACATCCCTTTTTACTTTACCCAAAGTTTCTGGGTATAATGAAAGTTAAATATTCCAGGAATGACAATTCCTTAAGATATAAGGCAGTGGAGAAAAACAAAAACAACGCATGTCCTATTCATTGTTTATACTAACAGTTTTAGTGCTTCAGTTCTTTAAACTTACAGTTATGAAAGGATTAAAACCAACCACAAAGAATCAATAGCATGTAATTCACATGTAAAAGTCAAATGTGCTTATACACAAAATCAGTAATGCAACCTGTGAATAATAAATCATCATGTGTAGCACTAAACAAATTACAGTCAGAACAAAACCCCCAGCTGCACTGACTACGGCAGTGAGCCGGCGAGGCATGAACTAAAAAGAGAACTTCTGTGACTGTTCAAACAGGAGTACTAAGGCATGCGACTCCTATAGGATGGGGAGTGTGATGCTTAACAAATAAACCAAGGTGGGCCAAAGAAAAACAAGCAAAGCATTCTGCTCTATGATATAACATTCAAGTGTAAAGAATGAACAGAATTTATTTTAAGGCTTTCTTGGAAATATTTTTCATGGCACTTCAATATTCAACATCACTAGAAGGCAAAAATATGTAAATATTCATAGTCATACAGTCATATAATTCAACATACATGCCATGTCAATTAAAGGATCATCCTGTCAAATTTTGGTTTCTTACAATAAAATTACATTTATGAAAGTTGTTTGGCTATAATTAATGTAAGTCATACATAAATGTCAATTCACAGGTGTACAGTATAAAGTGTTTTTGAGTAAATCTATGAAATACCAGTCATTTCTGACAGAATTGATGTCATTTCTGCTCAGAAATGCAAAAAGCATTTTCTCTCACAACAGTAGTTATTACCTGCTCTCAAATAAGCTTACTGTTACACAAGGTCTTTTTGGTCATGGGCCCCAACCATCTTCATATTAATTTGCTATACAACAGTCAAGTCCAGAAAACACTTGGAGTCTAACAAGTCATTCTTGCCACGCCATACTCTAAGCTGACAACAGCAGGTTCTGACTTGGAAAACTCCTCTGTGTAGTCGCTGTAGCGATTATCTGTCGGGTTGCTGCCCTCTATAGTTCGCAGTGTGTCACTGATTGGCAGCAAGGTCTGCTCTTTAAGACACAGGGAGCTTTTGCTGGCAGGCAATTCCGGATGAACTGAATTTAACAATTCCTTGGTGAGAATGTCTTCTGTTTGCTTGTTTTTGTGCTGTTTGATTTTCTAAAACAAAAATTCAAAAAAAAAAAAAATCACCACAGGTATTTCATGGTCAATATATATGTTAGGTGAAAAAAGAAAACATACATTTTTCATGTATGATATGAATTAAACTTTGAAAACATAAGAAAATCCAGTGCACCTAAAGTAAAAATCTCAATGGTTTACAATTTTCGTGGCAGAAAATGCTTAGTTTTTTATATTGATCAAACAATCCAGTCAGCCAGACTTGACTGCGAATGGCCACTTGGCCTTCACATTTGAAGAAGACATACACGACCTATAAAAGTATGACAAGGGCATCTGAGACGAATACACACTTCTTAGATGAATAAAAATAATTTATGAAAAATGTTCAACAACACTGATCATATATGAAACGCAAATTCCATTTCATTCAAGAAGAACTACAATTATCTAGAAAACCAGTAACAAAAGCTGGCCGGGCTGTGGGGGAAAAAGAATTCTCCACTGTTGGTGGGAGTGTAAAGTGCAAGTACTAGTGTGGACATTCCTCAAAAAAGTTGGACTAGAGGTTTCATCCGATGCAGCCATTCCCCTGCTGGGTATGTTTCCAAAAGAATTAAAAGCAACATGGCACAGCAATACATGTACACCTATGCTCACAATGGTACAGTCTGTAATATTCAAATCGTGGAAACAGCCCAAGTGTCCATCAACTGGTGAATGGATAAAGATGTGGGATTTTTTACACAATGGAGTACTATTTTGCCATAAAGAAGAATAAGCAAGATATCTCTAGGAAAATGGATGCACCTTAAGTCCATACTCTCAAGTGAAATATATCAGACACGTGAAAACATTGCAGCTTTTCTTGTGTAAGAAACTGAAAGTGTAAATAAGGACTATAATGTATACTAGGTATTGTGAAAGAGGAAGACAATGTTCAAATGAGGAGGGTAAACTAGAAGAAGGGATGGGAAGAGAAGGTAAAAGTGAGAGGGGACGGGAGAAGAAGGAAGGGGAGGGGAGGGGAGGGGAGGGGAGGGGAGAAGACAGACAAATCTTTGTAAATGGGGAGGGAGGGAGTCACTGAAGGGAGAGCACGGGAATGAGGAAAGAAAACCAAGTGACATCAGGTACAAGTACAAATTCACTATGACGATGTGATCATCATGTATATTTAAAATGTACCAATAAAGCACGATTGAAAACAAGTATGACACGTAATCACTTTATACGAAAAAGAATGTTTAAGACATCCTATAATCATAGTTTTATAAAACCTAATAATCCACTTAACTAGCTAAAGGTCTGACCAGTTATGAAGAGCTTCTCAAAACGTCTTCTTAGTGGTTCATTATGGGAATGTAATGGCTTTAGATTGAAAAAACTCCCTTTTCACTTGACAGAATATTTTATTAAGTGCCTGCCTCGCAAGCGCAAGGTCCCAAGTTCAATACCCAAGCCCTCCAACCCCCCAAACCCGCTCCAAAGAATATTTTTAAAGTGTCCTTTGGCAGAATATGCTTTAGAAACTCCCTGGCTCACCTCCAGATAATTGTCTGCACTACCCATATTTTGGGCTTGTCTTTCTTTTAACATATACTTCTACAAGTCACTCAACTAGTCACTACTTCCTAAGAGATGACAGGGAGCAGCTGTCAGAGAAGCAGGCAAGACAGTCTTACTGGGGTAAATCATCTTCCTGGGATTTTTAAAAAATATAGTTACATACTTACTAATTTGTCCTGGTTACATACAATAGCTAAGAAAAGACTACACCAAAATCTAAGGGTAGAGAGGGATCTTAAAGACATGTAAAATAAAACATGACATGAAAATTCAAAACAACTACATAAAACACACCAGAAATAAAGTGGAAAAGAAAACAGGCTGGACCAAGCTATCTGAATATACACAGCTGACAGAGAATTACAGTATGATACATAAGAACTGCAAATCAACAAGGAAGAGGCAGATGGGCCAAAGGAAAATAAGCACAAGTTTGAACAATCTATTCACAGAAAAGGAAAAGCAACAAATATGAAAATCCATTCAACTTTTGTTATTAAAGAAATGCAAAACTGAAAACAATTTAAACACAGAAAATTAAACTAACTTAGTATTCCAAATATCAGCACTAGATACCTCAGAACACTTACAGATTCTAGGTCTTTAATGTCTTCCTCTAACTGTTCATTTTGCTCATTCATATTCATAATTATATTGAATACAGACTGCCTTGGATGCAACGTCCGATCAAACTGGTGGTACATGTTTCTCCAAAACCTTTGTGACAAAATAAAAGCTATTACCAAAACACAGACAGAAGCAATAATCTCTAGTGGGTGACTACAGTTCAGAAAATCTTTTTTATATTTTATTAATCACCAGAGAAGTTCACAGGCTTCAAACATATAATAAGAAGACGTGAATATTAATTACTGATTTGATCAGCACACACTGTGAATAGGTACTGACTGAAATACCACACTATATCTCATAAATATATAAAATTATGTTAGTATAATATCTTTTTAAATGTGAAGACAAACAACATTACTCTCATTTTATCATCATACACTGTATACATATACTGAATTATCTTGTACCCCATAAATATGTATAATTAATGGAAGAAGTTTTTTTAAAACAGTACTAGAGATTGAACTCCCAGCCTATGTACCAAGCTATATCCTTATCCCCACCAACTTTTTAAATTTTGAGATAGGGTTTCACTAAGTTGCTAAATTGTCCAGATAGAGCTTGCATTTGTAATCTGCTTGCCTCGTCTTCCCAGAGTGCTAGGATTACATTTACAGGTGTGCACCACCACAACCAGCTAATAAAGTGTGTTTTAGAAAGATAAGAATATAAATATCTCAATGATACCAACTCACTTAAAATTGAAAGATACTGTATTTGGCTCCAAAACCGTAAACTTCTGAGATTTGGGACTGTAGAGAGGATTTAAGTACTTTTTCTGTTCATCCAAAAGAAACGGCCACAGGGAGTAAGTCTTCTCCTTCAACCTTAATTTAGTAAGAGAAACACATGGATCTTTCAAGGAGATGCAAAGTACTACTGCTAACACTAACTTGATAAACCAGACAATTACTTGCAAAGTAGGTTAGGTTTTAGATATTTTACTCACGGTCTAAGCTCTTGTATTTGTGTCCTATTTTTTTTCTTTTCACTCATAGTTATGTAATAATACCACATCACTTCAACACAACACAGGTATGCCATTTTTCCTACAGCTATATACTTAAGAGATTCCTCTCAATTTATATAATTTCACAAATCTGGGCCTCTTTTTCAGCTATTTAAAATCACCACACATATAAATTTACAGCCACAAACAAATGTAGCTCTGCTTGCTTAATCTCTTCACTTCCTACCTGGGATGTGGCAGGAAGCACCACAGGTTGGACCACATTTACATACGAAACAGAAACTGGAAAAATTTAAAGGCAAATAGGCAAAATCAAGGCATTATGCAAAGGAGTACCTGTGAGACACATTATGCGTCCAAGGCCTGGTGGGAAAGGGCAGAATGGAGGTGAAGGGTGTATCCATCCCATATAAACAACATAGACTGAAAGCTAGAGAAACGTGGACAATTTCATCTTCCAATTCTCCAAAGAGGTGTGTCCTTAGAGAAAGATTGCTAGGAAAGATCCACTCCTGTTCTTGAGGACTTCTGGCATTAGGGGCAGCAAGACAGCTCAGTGGGCTAAGTGTCTGCTTAGGCAAGTACAGGGACCGGAGTTCAAACCCTGGAACCACATGCCACACTGGCCCTTCCCCTGGGTGCACCAAGCCAACCATCAAGACCGGTCATAGTAGTGCACGCCTATAGTACCAGCACTGGGGAAGCTGAAACAGGAGGATCACTATGAGTCCAAGCTATACAACAAGACCCTGTACCAAATACACAAAAATAAATAAATAAATAAATAAATAAATAAATAAATAGGCTCTAAGAAAAACTGCCTGCACCAAATCAAGATAAACTATTGTGAATGACTGTAGCACAAAGCTAAAGGCTTGGCATTTTTATTTGTTCATCTCTGCCACACTCTACTTACTTCTGTTTCCTTACTTTCGGAATTCTCCAGGTGCTTTCAGTTCTGTCACTGACTATCAGCAGCATGAGTGCACAGCTATCTACAAACCCCTACACGATCACATCATTTGGATGGTCAAGAATCTTAAGCTGCTCCTACTGCTACTGCTAAGAAAGATAAGTTCAGAAGCCAAATCTAAAAATACCCCAGATGTCTCCTACATCAAAATTTAGCTAAAAACTCCTATCTTCTGAGACTGATCCAGAAAGAACAGGTGAATTAGGGTCTCATATGCAACCACACTGCTGCCAACATAAGTACATTTATTTACTTCCCAAAGTACATTTATTTGTCTATTTAGGAGTATGAGTAGAGCTATAAGGCTCCATCTCATCTTAAAACAAAGCAAGTTTTAAATCTTTTACCACACTTTAAAAATAGTGATCAGTGTTTTCTAGGAAATAAAAATAATACAAAGCTTTCTCTGTCTTGAAATTAAATCTGAAAGATATTAACCCTGAAAAAGAACATTCCAGGTTGCTGGTAATGTTGCCTGTTCTGGATGCTGGCTACACAGCTGTTGAGTGTGGTAAGACTTGTGGAGATGTGCGCTTCTGTTATATGCATTTTTCTTTAAGCTACATTTAAAATGTGTCCTTACTAGTCCCTGTAGGGGGTAGGATATGTTAGAAGGGCATTTAGTTTCAGATATACAGACAATAAGATCGACAATAATTCAGTTCTGCTTCATATTGTCAAGACAACTTATTAAGTCAACTATGATGTATGGTTACAGGACTTCAGCTACAAGATGGAAGAAAAACCCATTTTCATCAAATCATCTTACTTGAGTTCTTCTCTTTCCTTCTGACAATTTCCAAGGAAGTTTCCAAACTGGCATGAATGAATATGCTCATGGATCTGAAGAAGAAATGCTTCACTGAATTCAAAAGCTTGTGGAAACTGTTCCGTCAAATGCCACACACATTCCAAGAACTGAGTAAACACTGGTGAGACTTCCTTTGGGTCACCATCCAAATGGCCACACCTAATCCCGGGAAAGCATAAGTTTTTGAAAATGTCCTGAAAGAATTCCATTGTGCAGGTAATGATAAACTTAAATATGCATATAAAAAATAACACTAAAACTATATTAACATTTGCACCCTCCAAAAAACACCCAAGCTAGTATTTTTTTTTTTTTTATTGTAGCCACTATAGCTATAGATGGCAGCTAAAATTTTAAAATATCTAATGCATTTTAAATATTACACTATTGGGGGCTGGGGAGATAGCTCAGTAGATTAGCACTAGCCTGGCAAGTGCAAGGTCCTGAGTTCAATCCCCAGTTCCTAAATAAACAAACAACACTATCAGCTCATAGACTAAGTGCCTGCTTAAGCAAGTTCAGGAACTGGGGTTCAATCCCTGGTACCACATGCTGTGTTGGCCCCATTCTTAGGCACACTGAGCCAGCCACCAAGTCTGGGCATGGTGGCACACACCAGTAATTCCAGGGCTGGGGAGGCTGAGAACAGGTGGATCACTACGAGTTTGAGCTGCATAGCGAGATCCTGTACCAGCTTAAAATTAGAAAAGTAAATAAATTAAATAAATAAATATTATACTACGGGCTGGGCTCAGTGGTCTAAGTGCCTGCCTGGCAAGCCCAAGGACCCTGGTTTGATCCCTAATACCACATGCAATGTGGGCCCCACACCAAACTGGCCACTGGAACTGGGCATGGTGGCACATGCCTGTAATCCCAGCACTGGAGAAGCTGAGACAGGAGGAGGCTCACTACCAGTCTGAGCTGCATAGTGAGACTCTGTACCAAAAAAAAAAAAAAATATATATATATATATATATATATATATACACACATATATATATATATATATATATATATATACATACACACACACACATATATACATATAAAATACATAAAAATAAAAAATAAACATACTACTAGAGCTTAGGATATAACTCAGGAGAATAAGGACCTGACTGGCAAGCGCAAGGTTCCAAGTTTGAACCCCAGTACTGCAATAGATAAGTAAATAAATATTATACTACAGAAAAAAGGTAATAAATAGCCTCAAAATTAACAAAGATATTAGAACTGAAAGAAATGACTGAATATTAAATCTTATATACAATACGGTACACCCATCTTCCAAATCATATGAGCTCATAAAGAATAGAAACATTGTGGTAGAATTTTATTAGTCATAAATGTATAATTGACACGCACCTCTCTGAAAATTTATGTCCAAATGAGATCCAATCTTTTTCTATTAAGACCTTAATGAAAAAAAAACAAACAAACATGTTTTCAACATTTTATTAGAATGGATTCAATTCTATTAGCTTAAAAATAGTATTTATGCTTTAATTTATTTTTTCCAAATGGAACACTGTCCCAAAATACTCTACAGGGAAAAGACTGACAAAATCTGGGATTAGAGGTGAGGCTTAAAAAGAGTAAAAATACATATAAAAAGAAATAGATGAGTCTCACAACAAAATATGCCAACTGCGCTACATTGTAAAGGAAACGTACATGTCATAAAGCAGTACTGCACTTAAAGAGTTTTGTGTGGGACCGGGGAGGTAGCTCTGTGGCACAAGTGCCTGCCTGGCAAGTGCAAGGTCATGAGTTCAAACTGCAGTCCCAGCAAAAAAAAAAAAAAATTTTGTGTGTACAAAGATAGCACACAAAATGCTAGGAAAATGTAAACTAAAATGCTACCAATAATTAACTCAGAAGACTGAACATTTAAACCTGTGGCATAGGAATGGTGAGATGGTTCAGTGGTCTAAAGCGCCTGCTTAGGCAAGCTTAGGCAACCGCAGGGACCACTGTTCGATCCCCAGCACCACATGCTGTGCCAGCCCCACCCCCAAGGCAGGTTGAGACAGTCATTAAAAAAAAGAATAAAATAACCTGTGGCATATATGTACAACACTTAATGTAGAACTCTTTGAAGAGAAAAATATCAGTGATAAAAATACCAACAACAGTGAGTCTATACTGAAATCTAAATGTTGATATTCATCCTTGTGAATAGACTATCTTTATCTTCCTCTCTGTCACAGCCTCTCTACCTATCAACTCCAGAGAAATAATAAATTTCTAATGTTTTCAAATCTAAGCAAAATATACCCAGATGGTCGGGATGCAGTTTCTGGTGCACATGCAGGCACAAACCCTGGCCTCGCTCGCTACTTCGGCCCATGGGACCTTGGCCAAGCTCTCTTCAGGCTGGAACTGCACATGAGATTCTGGGTCCTCCATGTGCTTGTACACATGGATGCCCAACCAAATCCTAACTTGCATCTTTCTCAAGAAACCTGCTCCTCTGCCTAGGTGAGTGCAGAGCAGGAAAGCAGCACCATCTACCCAGGAACAAATTCAGGAACCTGGAAAGCCTCCCAGAGGACAACCCTTTCCTCTAGGCTAAAACCAATCTGCAACAAATTCTCGCTTTTATTTTTATTAGTACATGTTCGCAGTACACGACGACAACGACATCTGGCACGGAGTTGCTACAAGTATACACCACACCTGTCTCCTTTACCATCCCCGCCCCTCCCTCCTCCCTCTTGGCTTGGTCCCCTTCCTTTCTGCAAAAGATCTATCTCCTCACAAGTTCTGCCTCCTCCTTTCCTATTATCTACCTTTGATTTTACTCTTTATTTTTATATTTTGCCAAGCAATCCTTTTCAGAAACAGCTATCAAGTTTCTATTTCCTCCTATTAAAGCTTTACAATGGCTTTCCCTAGCCAAGGGGAGGTCCCACCCCACCTTTCTTCTTTAGGCTCTAAGCCCACTTCACTGCTCTGTACCAGCCCCTTCTCACACTCCCCGACTCCCACCCCTCCATACTGACTGCTGCCTAGGAAACTCTGAATTCCCCTGGTCATTTGTTATTTGATTTCATGTGGACATCTGGCAAAGAAGGCAAAGAAAGTATTCGCTATCTTACAATCTCCAGGTAAACTGTACATTCAGCTGTCAGGGGAAAGGGTATAAATAGAACATTATTTTCTTACTAGCACTATATTCGTATAATTTTCTTACCTCTATTTAGCTTGCTCCAGATTCGTCAGTAGCACAAAATAAAAGTGCCAAAAAGGGAGTGGTGACTTTAAGTCTTCTCTTAGATGATACTGTATTTAAAAATCTAAACACAAAAGTCTTTCTAATATGCCTTCATTTACTTACCAAGAGTTAAAACGATAAATCCAAAAATTAATTTGATCCTAAGATAAAAAGTCAATAAAAATAGAAGCCAGGACTTAATCTCCAAAAGTGGGAACGCTTCTAACTAAAAATTTAATTTTCATGTATAAAACATGCTTAACATATTGTACACTTAGTAGATGAAAGTGTTTTAAATAAAAGTGCCTTCTAGAATATAATTTTAAAGTCCTCATGCCTTGTTAGGATGTACAGCAATATTCCTGGCCTCTGTCAGTACATGCCAGCTGTGCCACTATCTTAACACTATAAGGTCCTCTCGGAAGACAAAAATCACTTATATCTGAGAACCATGTTATAATTAAAGAAATCCTTACCATGAATCCTTTGATTGTCCTGTAGTATGAATCCAACAAAAGTGAACCAAGGGAACAGACCTGGGAAGTCCTATCCCACCCATCAGAACAATGTACCAGGACACTTGCACTTTCAACCATTATTGCCTGAAAAGAAAGGTCACACGCTTAGATTCTAGCAGGACAAATTCCACATAAACTACTATGTCTATCTGCCACAACAGTAAGAGTTGCACTGTAAAAAGCTCTATCTGCAATGCTTATGTTGCCACCATTTAAAAGTAACAACTACATGGGCAGGCCAAATATCTCAGGGGATTACAGCGCCTGCAAGTAGGCACAGGATCTAGGGTTCGATCCCAGGGCACGCTGATGTAGCAAATGACACTAGGTGTGGTGGCGTACACCTGTAATCCTAGCTCTTGGGAGGCTGTAAACAGGCAGATCACTACAAGTCTGATCTAGTAGTGAGACCCTGAAAACGTTGTAGACCCTATCCTAAAATACAAAATAAATACATAAATAAATGTAACAACTATAATAAACCAACCAAAAAAAGTAGAAAAGTTGCAAAATATTTAGGCATTTCAAAGTTTCTACATAAAATGCACAAATATCTTCTTTTCAGAGTGAAATCAGTGTTTTTGTTTTTACCAATAAAAATGTGGAAATAGGCCAGTTGCCCCAGGAATTTTTTTAAAGTAGATTTGTAATTTTTTAATTGATGAATATTAATTATACATATTCATGAAGTACAGTGTGGAATTTTAATATATGCATACAAGATGATGTGATCAACTCAAGGTAACTGGCATATATATCACTTTGAATACTCATTTAATGTTGAATGTATGAATTCTTTTGAAACAATTAATAGTTGTCAACCACACTTACTCTACAATGCTATGAAATACTAGAATTTCCTGTCCAGTTACATTTCTGCACTAATCATCTTTTCTCCATAACTCTTTTTTTACCCTTCCCAGATGCTGACAACCACTATGCTAATCTTATTTCTACAAAACTCATTCTTTAGCTTCTATAGTATTTTTTTCTGTGCTTTATTTTACTTGACATGGTGTTCTGCAGTTCTATCCATGTTGTTGCCAAGTGACCAAGTTCTGTTCATTTTTTATGCTGGACAGCACTCCACAGTGTACACACACCACATTCAATATCCACTCATCCAGTGATGAGTATCTAGGCTGACTCCATCTCTCTGAATGAGCCTAGAATCATTCTTGCTCTTTTTTTATTGTAAATAATGCTGCAATAAGTCTCACAGTACAGATATATCTCTGATACACTAATTTCACTTATAGTATTTTTGGATATATATACCCAGCAGTGGTAGCACAGTTGGATCATCTAGTATTTTGAAATTTTGAGGAACTTCCATGCTAGTTTCCACAAAAGCTGTACTAATTACATTCCCAACAATGACATGAAAGAGTTCCCTTTACTCCCTCCCTATTCTCACCACCATGTGTTTTCTTTTTAGTAATGACAATTCTAACTGGGGTGGGATGATTATTTCATTCTTATTTTAATTTGCATTTCTCTGATTAATGATACTGAGCACTTTTGAAGTTGGTGCACATGAGTAACAAAACCAATATTTGTCTGTAGGTATTAATACAGGCATATATTTTGATTATATTTGCTACATATTTTTAAAGGTCAAATTAAACTTATTAAAGAGGTTAAGAATAGTAAAAGTTATGTGAACGGAATGCATACCAGTAACCAAAGGATAAATTCACTCCTTTCCAACCATTATAATCCCCAAACCAAATATGAGAGCATTACCTTAGCTACAAAGATTGCAGCATCCATAACAGCTTTGATGTGACGAAGCCATCCGGAACTCTCCAGACCAGAGTAGAAATCATTAACACAAAGCCCCTTGGTACCATTGACTAAAAAAAAAAAAAAAAAAGAAAAAATTTTCAATCAGAATGGGGCTAGAGTTTCCATCCTTCCTTCTCAGTATCTATTATGATGAGTGACCTGAGAAAAAGGATAAAACAGGCAAGACTTTTATAAATGAAAAGATACTATTAAAGAAGCACAATAATCAATTTTTTGGTGCATTTTTCTGTCATCCTTTATACTTTTTAAAAAACGTATTTGGTACAGGGTCTCACTATGCAGCTTGGAATTGTAGTGATCTTCCTATCTCAGCCTCCCAGCACTGGGACTACAGATGTGTCCCATGATGCATGATCTCCATGGCTGGCTCAGCATGCCCGGGGAGGTGGGGCTGGCATGGCATGTGGTACAGGGTATGGAACCCTGGTCCCTGCACTTGCCTAAGCAGGTGCTTACTCCGCTGAGCTATCTTGCCAGCCCTGCCATTCTTCATACTCAAGAGAAATGCTCCAATATATTTGTGTGTGTGTTTTGGTTTCATCTTTTTTTATTTTTTTTGTGTGTATCATATATGAATCTGTAATCAATTTAGAGTAATCACACAGTATTTGAATAGGTTAATGTATCAACTAAGAAAAACTTTCCATGGTAGTAAATAGTAAAAATAAAATGTAACATAAATGCTGGAATGGCAAATATACATCCAGAAATTCTAACAGTTTGGGGATAGAATATTGTACAAAGTTCTAGTATGTCATGGACACAGACAGTGTCCATGATGCTTACTGGTGGCCAGGTGTCACCTGTGAGACTGAGATACTGCTATTTCCTTGATATCCACCCTGTAGAATCAGACAGAATCATGATCCATACGGTGTAGGAGAAGTCCATTTGTAGAATATGCTGATGGACATATTCTGCTGCTGTATACAAAAGAATAGTTGACTGTTTTTGTATACTTCTTTTTCTCCTGTATTTGCCCTATTTGGTGGGTTCTTTCCATTTTCCTTTATGGAATTGTGGTCATTTTGATCCCTCTCTAGAATATCTTTTAGCAAATTGTGCAGGGTTGGCTTTGTCATCATGAAGTTCTTTAGATGTTCTTTGTCCTGGAAATGTTTCACTTCTCCATTGAACTTGAGAGTTTTGCAGGGTATATCAGTCTGAGTTGGAATTTGTTTTCTTGCAAGACTTGTAATACATTGCCGCATTCTCTTCTTGACTTCATGGTTTGTGAAGAGAAATCTGATGTTCTTCTGATGGGTTTTCCTTTAAATGTGATCTATTTCTTTTCTCTAGCAGCTTTTAGTATACAATTCCTGTGCTGAATTTCTAGGATTTTGATTATTATATGTCTGGGTGTGGCTTCAACTGGGTTGATGTTATTTGGAGTTATATATGCTTCAGTTCCCTGAATGTCAAATTGTTTACCCATATCTGGGAAGTTTTCTGCTATTACTTCTGCCCATATTCTTTTTATATTATTTGTACAGACTCCTTCTTTGTCATTGATGCCTATTAGTCTTATGTTATTCACATTTGCATCATCTTGCAGATATTGAATTATTTTTTCCTGCACCTAGTTGTTATTAAGAGGTCTTTTCTTACCTCTTCACTAACTGCAATGGTGTCTTTAAGGTCTGAAAGTCTATTTTCACTTTCATTGAAATGGTTTTGCCAGGTTGTGATTGAGGTTTTCAGTTCCTGTATAGCACTGAATCTGCTTCATACATTTTATTACTTTCCTATTTTGATCATTGAAGGATTCCATCATTTTTCTATCCTCCTCCATTTTTTTCAGTGTCTTTAGAAACAGTACTTCTTTTATTATAGGTATTATTTCTTTTTTTTTAACTTTAGAAATTATTTCTGATCTGATTTCCTCTCTACCTTTCTGCAGTTGTTTCTTTACTTCAGATACTATTTATTTCAGAGATTTCAGGTGTGTGATTTCCAATTTCTTCTATGCTAGTGTCTCCTGTATTTGTTCTGGGTGAACTCAGGGTCTGAGAGCGCATTTTTTAAAAAAAATATTAATTTTTTTTTTTTTTTTTTGGCGGTACCAGGGGTTGAACTCAGGACCTTACGCTTGCCAGGCAAGCGCTTATTCTACTGAGCTATCTCCCTGGCCCCCCGGAGACCGCATTTTGCTCTTTCCCTTTGTCATTTTGTATAGCCCTGCCTTCTGACCTTTTATGTAGAGCTTTGGTAAGAGTTCTTACCCTCGCACCAGATCTGGATCTATCAAGTTCAAACTCATCCAGGTGGGTGTGGCTTGAATCTGGCTGATGAGCTCCACTTCTTCATGCTGCAGTCCTTGGAGGTGAACCTGCTGTGCCACTCCGGCAAGATGTTCTGCTCATGGATGAGCTGAATGCGTCTTGTCTCTAGTCTCTCTTCAGGGAGTTCTGCAGTAGTTTTCCACAATGGGCCTGTCTGATGGAAGTTCCACTCACATGCCGGGCTTCACTGCTTGGTCAAATGAGTTTCTGGCAGGCCCAAGGCGGTCTCACTTGCGCTGGGACTGGTTGCTGGCATGAAAGAGTTTCAGGCGGGCCCAGGGTGGTCTACCTCACATGCTGGGCCTGGCTGCTGGGTTGAATGAGTTTCCAGCAGGCCCTGAGCAGTCTCACTCTGCTCCAATATATTTTTAAAAATGTAACACAAGTGTTTAAAACAATCGGAGTTTAAAATTTCATATTATAAGTCAGCTAGATAGCTCAACGGATTAAAGTACCTGCTTAGGTAGAGAGTAGTATCTGGGGTTTGATGCCCAGCAGTGTGCCATGCAGGCCCCACACCGGGCGTGCCATGAGGACGAAGGAGACTGGGCATGGTGACATGTGCCTGTAACCCGAGCTTGGGAAGCTGAGAACAGGAGGATCAGGAGTCCAAGCTACATAGTGAGACCCTGCTCTAATTACAAAAATAAAATAAAATAAAATTTCATATTATGACTGGAAGAATATTTTAATATTTAAATAGAGTAACATAAACTGACCTTTAATGTACTATCTACGCTATAATCTCTATTAACAGCTATAATTTTTTGTAAAACCGTAAGAGTAATACAAACAGTAACTGCTATCTAAACGTGCCTACTGAACAACTGCAATGTGGCTAGGGCAAAATGAGACCCGTTTTAAGTATGAAACATACAATTGATTTCTAAGATTTTATGAGAAGTAAAATATTTTAATATCAAATTTTACCAACTATATGTTTTTATTTTTTAAAATACAATGACCACAAATTTTTAAATTATATGATACTAGTATTATGTTTCTATCAGATGAAGCTACCTAAAAGATAAGCAAAAATCATACCTTCCAATAATTTCTGAAGGCTAGACCTCATGACATGAATATTTTCTATTCCAACGAACTGAAATCTAATGTGAGAATAGTTGTCTTCATTTTCATAACCTTTTCCTGCTGCTCTGTTGGCCATAGCATTCAGCTGAAATTAAAATTTTAGAAATTAAGAATCAAAGTACTCTTATCTTTTAGATTAACTTACTAAAATTTCACGAAAACACTAAATAAGCCATGTTTTAACCAGGAGAGAATGTAGAACTCATTAAACCTGAGTAAGCTGTTATTTTTAATAACCAGAGATGTCACATATTATGAAAAGTAAATGATACTAACAATGGAACAAACTGATTATTACATAAGGCAAGATCTAGGTTGCACAGACTCGTGAAGCAAATTCATTTTCCAAATATTGATATATTTCAAAATCAAAAAGAAGCATCTCCTATCTGAATTCTAAATGATTAGAAGTGGTTTTTTTTCTTTTCTTTTCTTTAAGACAGGGTCTTGCTGTCCAGGGCCTTGAACTCACAGTGATTTTCCTGCCTCAGCCTTCAGAGTGCTGGGATTACAGGTATATTCCACTATGCACAGCACCAGAAATTTCCTTTTCTAGAATGGCATTGTAAGATTCACTTCAGAACAAAGCTGACGTGCTTGATTATTCAGAAACCTTGGGGACTCTAAAACTGAGATTTCAAACTTGCTTCCAATTACCTGAAGTCCTCCAACTGAGAAGAGATTACTTAAGGTTCACAAATCATTTAACACAGCGTATATCCTACTATCTACTTTCAAGCACTGGGCCCCAAATCAACTGGTCTGCAAGGAAAAACAAATTGCTCATGGGCCTATCATCCTAGGTTATAGATCAAATGTTAGCAGAGACTAACTTAGGATTTAACATTCTTACTCCTCTCACACTAGGACTTCTGATAGCATGTTACTGCAATTTACTAGGTATTCTTCTGGATGAGAGGGCATGTAAATTGGAAGAAAAAGTATCCTGATCAGTGGACCAAGGGCACAAGTTGGCAACAAGCACAGTTAAATTGTATCTACTAAGTCAGTGGATATTCAGCACCTATGAGGTTAAAGTAAAGCTAAGGATTAGATATCAAAAGGATTTTCCCATTATCATTACTTAACTTCTTAAGTTTAACTAGTAAAGCAATCAAAGGATGTATTTTTTTGTTAGAAGACAACTGTATCAGGGCCATGGATATATAGCTCAGTCCTGCCTGGAGAGCATGAGGTCCTGAGTTCAATTTCTAGTGCCACAAACAAACAAACAATCTGTATAAATAAAAGATATTGGGTCTTGAGACACAAATCAGAGCTTACCTTCAAAAAGTCTCATATTACATTGTCTTTTATTTCTAATAGTACCTAAAATAAAAGCTCTAACCAACTCATCACTCCAGATTATACAAGAAATAGAAGCTACTATATTCTTTTTTCTTTTTTGCGGTACCAGGGATTGAACTCAGGACCTTGCACTTGCCAAGCAGGTGCTTATGTCACTGAGCTATGCCCCCAGACCCCCCACTACACTCTTAATTTTAAAGAAAGTCTACTTTAATAAAAATATTATTTTTAATACTTCCTAATTAATCAAGCTAATCTGCTATGCTCTCCATTATTTCTGGAAGTTGGGTAATGATAAGAATGACTCTAAGCAGTGACCATTCCCTCCACAAAGCTGCCTAAAATCGCTATGTTCTGTATTGCTCACTCGCTTTTTCTCATCGCTTTCTCTTATTTTCTCATCATTCCAGATTTTTGAAGAAATCCTCACTATAATTCTGCCAATGTCCTTTTGTGTAGCCCACCAGCTCTGCATGCGATGCTACAATAAAAATTAAAAGTAAAGTTAGCTATTACCATTGAATATTTAACTACCTTAACTTTAGGGTCCTATATGAATTGACTAACTTTGGTCATTAAAAAAAACAAAAAACAGGATTCTGATGATTGTCTTGATGAAAACTACACATTTTATATCACAGACGGCCTAAAAACAATAATTTCCTCTTCACTTTAATTTTCTAGTTCAAGTTTTATACTTTAAGGCATTTTGTCCTCTCTAAATATTTCAAATGTCCATTATTTTAATGCAAAATGGTCAAATTAAAATTTTTATAAAAAGCAGGAAGAAAAAGCTAGTAAGAATTTCTATTCACAACATACTATTAGGTATTCCTTCGTAACAATATGACTTTTAATGTTCCAACAAGAATTCCAACAGCTTTTCTTATAAAGTGGTACCTTGGCTCATGAATTTAAATCTTTCCAAGATTCTAGTTATAAACTGAATCAAACTTCCACATAAGAGCAAA
>PVKN010015982.1:0-18163 GCA_004027915.1 Capromys pilorides
CTTTCTTCCTTTTCTTTGTTTTTGTATTTAGGGAAGAGTCTATAGGGTGTTCAAGGTGTCACTACTAGATCAGACTCATAGTGATCCATCTGTTTGCAGCCTCCCAAGAGCTGGGATTGCAGGTGCACACAACCATGACTAGTCTCAATTGTTGTCTCAGCATGCCCCAGGGATGAGGCTGGCAGGGTAGGCCTGGGATTGAATCCCCAGCCCCTGTGCCTGCTTGCAGCACTTTAATCCACCCAGCTGTTTGGCTGACCCTCAGCCTATTAATTTCTTTATGGGTTAAATGTGTTTCTTGTATGCAGCATAGTTTGGATTTTGTTTCTTAATTTACTCTGCCAGTCTATTTCTTTTAATTGATAAACTGAGTCCATCTACATTGGTGGTTAACATTGATTTGTATTGACTTATGTTTGCTATTTTATTGTACTGCTGTTGGTTCCTACTTTTCTCCCATATTTGTTTGCTGTGTTTAGTGGGTTCTTTATATGTTGTTATTGCAATTGTGGGTATTTTGGTCACTTTCTAGAATATCTTAGTACTCTGTGTTGGGTTGTTTTGTCATCATGAATTTCTCTATTTTTAAAATTGTATTATTTTTATTTATTATTATTATTATTATTATTATTATTATTATTATTATTATTAGTCTCTTTGAGACAGGGTCTCACTATGCAGTTCAGGCTGGCGTTGAGCTCACTTTGGTAGTACGGGCTGGTCTCAAACTTGCACCGATCCTCCTGCCTCAGCCTCCCAAGTGCTGGGATTACAGGCATGCACCACCATGCCTCGCTTGTGTTAATTTTAATAAGAAATAAATAACAATGAGACAGTTTCAAAATATGTTAGTAGGGCAGCTACAATAATTAATATAAAGCATATTGTTGTCTTCATAGTAGTTGTTCAGAGTACAAGATACAGACATGATAACTTTTCTAAACACTATTAGTACAAATATTTCATCTAATTGAACTAAGAGAAAGTGGTTGTATGTATAGTCCAATAGCCCATAGTAGTAGTGGGTTATCAGCAGAACTGGCAGTGCTGGAAGCTGTTGGCCTGAGCCATTTACAGCTCAGCATATTAATATGGCTTTGCTTTTTATACCTTACGGTTAAACTTTCATCATGATCTTCTTTAGTTGTTCTTTGTCATAGAAGTATTTCACTTCTCCACTAAATTTGAAAGAGAGTGTTTCAGGGTACATCAGTCCGGGTTGGACTTTGTTTGCTTGTAGGACTTGAAGTATTTTGCTCCATGCTAGACTTGATGGTTTGTGAGGAGAAATCTGCTATTATTCTGATGGGTTTTACTTCAAATATGTTCTATTTCTTCTCTCTGGTGGTTTTAGTATGTTGTTCTTGTGCTGAATTTCTGGGATCTTGATTATTATATGTCTGGGTGTAGTTTTCATTGGGTTGGTATTATTTGGAAGTCTATGTGCCTCCATTACCTGAATGTCAGATTGTTTCCCCATGTTTGAGAAGTTTTCTGCTAATACTTCTGTTAATATTCCTTTTATGTCTTTTGTGTTGCCTTTCTTTTTCATTAATGCCTATTAGTCTTATGTTGTTGATCTTTGCATCATCTTGCAGCTGTTGAGTTATGATTTCCTTGATCCTAGTTGTTTTTAAAAGATCTTTCCTTATCTTTTCACTTACTGCAATGGTGTCTCCAAGGTCTGAAATTCTATCCTCACTTTCATTCAAATAGTTTTGCCAACTTTTAATGGAGTTTTTAATTTCTTGGATATTTCTTTGCATCTGCTTCATATATTCTGTTTCTTTCTTATATTGCTCACTTAAGGTTTTTAGGACTTTTTTATTCTCCTCTTTTTTTAAATCAGTGTCTTCTTTAGAAACGCTTAGTAATTCTTTCATTACAGTTATCATTTCTTTTTTACCTGTGAGATTATTTCTCATGTGATTTCCTCTATAGTCTTCTGCAGTTTTTCTTTTTTTTTACTTCATTTGTTATTATGTCAGAGATTTTAGGTATGTGATTTCCAATTTTTTCTATGCTGATATCTCCGGGATTTGTTCTGGGAGGATTCTGGGCCTGTGAATGTATTTTTGCTCCTTTCTCCCTTTTCTATTTCAAAAAGAACTCTTTATTCTGATTCTGTGATACCTTTTTGTGAGTTTGATAGTAGGTAGCTGTACCACTGCAGTCAGAGCCTCTCTGCAAAGAGTCTGTTTTTTTAGATATCTCCCCTGTGTCAAAAATTCTTGTTTTGTGTGTATCCCAAGATTTTTTTCTTCTTTACTGATTGAGAGTGAGATATTGGTTTCTGTTTGGCACTGTCTTCTGTCTTTCAGTGTAGGGCTTTGGTGCGGTTATTACCCAAGCACTTCCAAGTATTAATAATCAAGGGAAAACATGTGGTTATGGTAGATATGATTTCCTATTTATGGTAGTACAATTAGCAATACTAATAACATCAAGTGAAATCTAAAAATTGACAAGCTTTTATAACTAATGAGCTTGTACTTTAAACCATAGGAGCAAACATTATAGCTATTTAATAAAGAAGATATTAAATTGGAAATTTGTGTTTAAATTAGTTCACCCCAGGAGGCTTTCAGGTTAGCTCAGTGGTTTAAGCACTTGCACTGGCAATCCCAGTCAACCACAGGGGATGGCAGTTCAACCTCTAGTCCCACTCCTAAGGCAGCCTGAGCCAGCCAATAGAGCTGGGGAGATAGCTCAGTAGAATAAGTGCCTGCCTGGCAAACACAGAGTCCTAAATTCAATCTCCAGTACTGCAAAAAACAAAACAAAGCAAAACAAATAAATTAGTTCTCCTGAGTTCTGTCTGGTCGCCTCCCCTTCATGCACCTGGAGTATTGCAGGCAGACCTGCTGCCACCTCTGTGTCATGAGAATCTTCCTGTAGGTCTGAACCTTGGTGTGGGCTCAACTGGGCCCAGCAGTCATGCCTCTGCTCACCAGGTCTAGATCTACTGAACTCAAACTTGACTGGCAGGACCTGGCTTAAGTCTGGTTGCTGTGCTCAGCTCCTTCAGCTGAGCCCAGTCCAAGTGGGCCCACTGTGCTTGTGGCTTCTGCTCCCACTCCTTCCTAGTAGACCTGCCAAAGTGGACTGGGCCCTCTGGGTATAATATGCTTTAATTTTGAGGTCTGATTCAACTCCAAATACACACAAACATCCACAAATTGCTGTCACTATTGAGATAGTAAACAGGGGCTGGAGGGATAGCTTGGTGGTCTAAGCACCTGCCTGGCATACACAAGGACCCAGGTTCAATCCCAGATACCACATGCCATGCTGCCCCCCATGTCATGTCTGCTGCTGAAATGAGTCGTGGTGGTACACAACTGTAATCCCAGTGCTGGGGAGGCTGAGACAGGAGGATCACTATGAGTCTGAGCTGCATATCGAGACCCTGTATTAAATAAATAAATGTTTAAAAAAAAGGTAAATAGTTTTGAAAGCAAAATCTTTAAGCTATATATTTATAATTTTACATGTAATATGTACTCATTATGAAAAGTTTAAAATGTCAAGAAGATGAAAAATAAAAATATGCAGAAGAAACTTTTTTTACTATATAAATATAATTTCAGGAATTTTTTTCACATAGTTGTCTATTCTATTTTGAACTTCTACCAAAGTTTACATAATTATGATGTTACAGAAAATATTTTCTGGCATTACAGCAGTTTTGTAATAATAAAAGATATTCAGTGGCTAATCTTTCATCAATAGATTTAAACAAGTATATCCAGACTTCCTCCCTGGTTTGTCATTTGGCCCATTTTCAGTTTTTCACCTGTGTAAGTAACATTTTAATGAACATCTTCATCACTAATTTTTTTTTAGTTGCTATTCTCTCTCTTCCATATATTTGTGTATGAATGTATTTTTATTCTTTTTTTCTTTTTACTTTATTATTCTGGAGCCTAGAGTGGAACTAAAGTCATTTTCTTATCCAGCCTTCTTTTCCTCATCCTAGATTAGGCATTACCATAATAAGTTGTGCTGCATGAATTGTGGAAGGCCTGGGGAAAATGAATCAGGTTGGATTAACATCTATGATTGTTCAGTAATGGAAAGTAGTATACATGCAAACCCCACCCCCAGAAATGTATCTCTGCGATGATTCATTATTTGAAGTTTCTGTTTTTTGTCTTCTATTTATTCTTGCAGTTATTTATCAGCTCATGTTCTGTGTTCATCTTGGTTAATAAGTAGAAGTGGATGTTGCATTTTCAGCCTAAAAACAGTTAAAATTGATGTAATGTCAAAGAGAAAACGGAGATTGATTGGGACTGTGTGTTACATTGTTTTCCTTACTTTACACAGTCTTCCTTCCCGGGTGCCTTTGTCTATGTTTGGGCAATCAGGAGATTAATTGAATCCTAATGACTCTCATTAGAAAGGCCTGGGGTGCATCAGGTGGGGGTTCTGCTTCTCCCCTGCATCAGCTCAATCATGCTTCAGCAGAGCTATTCGCTGATGAGGACGCTGGTGTCCCAAGGCGATACAGGGCTTGCTGGTGATCCAGCTTGGATCAGTATCTGAGCCAGGCCTTGAGCTCACACTCTTCTCACTCTGGCATCCATGTCCTCACCCTGGGGGTCTGTGAAATGGAAGAGATGTGTGATCAATGAAGCCTTGCTTCACACCTACGACAGACACCTGTTCTAGGTGTCCCTGCCTTTGCGCCTGTTGTGTACACTGCTTAGAATACCACTGTTACTTCATCTGCCAGGGTGGTTGCTGGCTCTCACGCTGGCCTTGATGGGAGCATTTCCTCTTCCTCAGCCTCCTTTGATCCCCTCCTATCCTTACCACACTGCATCCCAGAGCACAGCCCCACCAGATGCCATCCCATCCTCAAGGCCTTGATCTGTCTGTGACAGCTCTGCCACACTCAAAGGCTCTTTAGGGTGCGCTCTGCCTCTCACTCATGACCTAGGGCAGAGGTAAGCACAGGGATAAGCATATTAACTTGTAAAGCTTCTTATGCTTCAACAAATCAAATAACATAAATGTTCATTGGGGAAGATATGAAACACAGGCAGATTCTGTGACTGCTTTGAGCTGGACTTCTGGATTCCAACTGGAGGCAGAGTAAGGAGGGGTGAGGAGGCTTATGGTGACACAACTATCTGCTTTAGTCCTCAGGCCCTTCTGCAGCTCTCTGGAGCTCTTTAACACACACTTGACCAAGTTGGCCCCTGCGTAACCCCTTGCTGCTTAATTCTGTTTGATGGTGATTGGTTTGGGACAATACAGTCCAAAGATCAAGGAAAGCCCCCTCTAAGCTTCCCTTATTAAATTACTTTGCTTTGGGTTTTGAACATTGCCGAGCAAATCTCATTATGAATTCTTCAATTACTTTCTTTTGCGATTTTCATAATTTGGTAGGGTAAGCTCTGGAGTCAAACCAATATCCGTGCCATCATGCTAACTTTGATTATTTTCAAACTCCTCATTAGAGCAAGTGGGAGGACATTGGCTCCGTTTGATTCCAATTTTATTTTCCAAAGATTTCTGCCGCTCCATAATTTGCTTTGAACCCTGGTTTGCTAGGCTTCACGTTAACGTTGCCTATAAACGTAGGCTGATTCCATTCTGTATGTTTCACTGAGTATTATTGCTTTGGGTTTTATTACTTAAGTTTTTTGCATTTTGAAAGGAATTGTTTTGTTATTTGATTACATAAAAATCAAGAAGCGATTTGCCAATGAAAACAATTGTGATTTATTACATCAGTCAGCTTATTGGTCATTTTTTACTGTGTTTCCTTCTATTTCCATTTTGTTGGCATAATGTTTGTCAGGAACAAATAGAGACAGAAAGAAAGAAAAACATTTATAAAGAAATATGTCCATGTGACTTGGACACTTAATCATCATGGTGGTGGATTTTATGCTAGCTCCACTTTGCAAATAAAGTAGGCAAAGCTGAAAGAGCTAAACCATAGCCAATCCTCTCTACCATCTTTGTGGTTCAGTATTACCATTGTTATCCTCACACCATCATCAGTAATGCAGCACCTCTAGGAGGAAATAGTGATGTGCAGTGGGATTGGGATGAATAGATTTAATACAGAGTAGATAATTCTCTGTTCTCTAGCACAGGGACAGTAAACTCTGCTGTCGGCATGAGAGAGAGATAGTCATCAGGTAGCTTGAATTGGAAGAGCAGGCTCCCTAGGGAGGAGAGAAAGGAAGCAGAAATGTTTTGGTTGGTAAGGAAAATTCTCAACAGCACAATTTGATGTCTTCAACAGCTGAAAAATCCAAGGAAAAGGACTTAGACACAAGCCACACAGCCCAGTGCCAGACCTAAGTTAGTTCCACGAGGTTATGATGCAGAGAGGGCTTTTCTGGGGAGTGTAGAGACATGTCAGAACCTCCCGTAGGCCCAGTGAGCTCTTAGGATTCCTTCTCTTGGCCAACAGTACATACTGACAGGCAGACCCAGAGATTTTGCAGGTGTAGCATCAAGTCCCTTTGGGTACTATGGTCTCCAGATGGCCTCTTTTGCAGCTCCTCACTATTTGCTAAGGCTATAGTGCAAGCTCTGTCTCTTAAGGCTGACATTTTAGCAAAGGCTGTAAAGGAATACTTAACCAGGAGTTCAGTTTTAAAATGAAGCACTTCCACATAACCCTCAGGGGATGGTCTTCCAGCCCATTAAGGGGCATTCTTTAATGTCAATTTCTGGGAACAGGAGCAGTTTCACCCTTCTCTCTCCCTACAGCATCTTCAGGGTTGCCAGATCACCATAACCCTTTATGGTTAGAGAAATAGTAAGAGGATTGTTGCTTCAGATAGCAAAACCACCCTAGCCTCAGGCTACAGTTTCGTGGTTCTCACTTGAACTTTACCTCAAGAAAGTCAAATGCTCAGTGAGGGCAAGGTAGTGGAACTAGCAGAGTGTGAAATGTCAGTGAATAAGAACTGGGTCTGATTCTTGCATCTCTCTTTTGCCAGTTATGAAATCTCAGGCAGGTTCGCTAGTTCTTGACAAATAAAAAATGGTAATACGGGGCCTTCTTTGAGGTATGATAGAGAGGAGGTGTGACGTGAGGACATCAGCACTATGCTTTGTCGCACCTAGAGCTTGAGGGGTGGGCCCTGTACCAGCAGCACCTGGGGTCTTCTTGGAGGTGGACATTCTCAGGCTGTACTCCAGGTCAGATAGTCAGAAGCCAGAGTGGAGTGGTTAACAGCCTGGGTCATAACATCCCTCCAGTTGACTCTTGGCTGCTTGAGCTTGAGAACATCTACTTGAATAAATGGTGCTTACTATTGAGGTGGTTGTAGTGGATGTTGTGATAGGATATGATTTATTCATGGATGTTAGCAAGTGGCCTTCAGCCCAAGACCAGGGTGTCCATAGAGGTAGGAGAAGACTGCAGCATGGAGTGGTGAGAACGTGGCCAGCCCAGCCTGCTCACAAGGCTCCAGGCTTCTCACTGTCCAGTCTTCTATCCAATTTCTATTTAGTTGGCACCCACATTTATCTAGCACAAGTTGTACAGTAGACACGTGGTGGGAGAACAGATGGCATAGACATGATCAGGGAGCTCACCTGTGTGTGACACGTGGGAGCATGAGTGCGGCCCCAGCCCTGTGCTCCCTGTGTCGGACCACACAGAGGTGCATGTTCTGTCCTCCCCGATTCGTGTGTTTTTCTTCTCTTTTGCTTCCAGGATTGGCATTTCTCTTTTCTTTTCATCATTTTCTTGTGAGATCAGCTTTGTATCTGGGAATACCCACTTAGTCGTTCTTTCAGGGAATTCTTAATTTTTCCCATGATGTAACTCAGATCAGGTGGTTGTTTATCATAGTCTTCAGACAATTTAAAATTTTGACAAATCATTGGAAATCAATGTGTCCCTGTGCCCCATAGAGAGGCTTGTTTATGGTCCCTTGCTTTGCTGATGGTGTGCAGTTTTAGATCTTGAGAAAGGACTCATTGATTTTTCCAAGATAGGACTCTTCTTTTTTCCTTTGTAGAAAATCAGGAAGATACTACAGACTTCTCCCACTGGGACAATTCTGGGTTTCCTGAACAGGGCTGTTTCTCCTTGGGATGCCAAAGGGCCCCAAAATGAAAGACAGAGGGTCAAGTGTGGGAGGCAGTGTTACCAGCAAGTATAATATGCTAGTGTCTGGCAGCACACATGGAAAACAAACAGACAAACACACAGCTGGCTGCTCAGAGCCACTGAGGTTGACCATGATAGAGAGCAGGACCACGTGCAGCCAAGGGAGCCTGACAAGAAATTGAAGCCCTACGAATAGTTGACTCCATTTATGGCTTTAGGCATAGTTCTTCTTAAGTCTCAGTTTCTTTCTTTTGAAAATAGACATGGTTACACCATGGATGTTTATTCTGAATTTACCTAGGAGAGGGTAAACAGAATAGCACCAAGAGAACTTTTCAGGAAGATGTTCAGCACAACTTTCAACTTGATCTTCTGTAACTTTAGTTCTCTATTCTGATTTTCCCTCCTCCACCTAATGTCCCAAATTCAAAGCCTGAATACTCTATCTGTTTTCACATCTGATTTCAAGAAAAGATCAGAAATAAGTTGACCCAAAGGTGTGTATCATGAGATCTCTCTTTTAACATTAGATCTCATCAGGATCATCTTGAGAGGTTATCAAAACATATCTGCAATCCCTCACCCATCCCCGTGGTGGGTCATTATGCAACACATGGTTACATTTCTTATGATATTTCCAGTGCTGCTGATGCTGCTGGTCCAGGGAAAACACTTGGAAAAACAGTAATCTATAGAACAGACTCTGAAGGTGTTAAAGCTGGAGAAGACTTGGAAGACCATCTGGGAGCCTCTCACATTTTTATAAATTGATAATGAGTCTGTAATTGTGCCAAGACTGTAACCCAGTCTAACAGGCTTTCTAATTTACCAGGCTGATGATAGAGGACAATTTCAAGTGTTATTTATCCCAAGGCAATTGCATTTTAATCAGGATCCAAACTTTATGCCATGATGTTGGTGATGATCATCATGATCATGAAGATACTGTGTTATTATGTGAGTTCCTTTAATGCTCCAGGCACTTTTCAGGCAGTCTCTCCTGGTGCTGAGCCTGGGAAGCTAGGGGTGCTGTGCTTATGTCCCCTAGGTGAAGCCACTGAGCACAGTGCTCAAGGCTGCCCATGGGTGCCTGGGCAAAGCCTGGTCTGGTTGTTTTAAATCCTTTCACCAACATAGCATGCAGTGCTCTCTATGAACTACAGTGGAAGGTTCTCAAAAGAAAATGTAGAGACCAAAGGATAGACCTTATAAGAGGAAGGGATCACTGACCTTTATGGAGATCCAAAATTACCTGTCCCTCTTTCTACCTACCATGTGCTCCTCAGTAGTGAACATGGTACTCTAGGACATCAGGAAAAGCAGGCTGAAGCAGGTAGTCACTGGCAGAAGCCAGATTCCTAGCCACCAAGAGTCATTTTCCACCAGTGGTGCCTAGGCTGGGTGGCCTCACTGGAACTACCAGGACCAGCCTGTGAGTCAGCCTGCGCCTTCAGACATGGAGGATGTGGAGGATACCTCTTACCTGGCTGCACCAGTGCTTGGGGGCCTCTAGCTCCACCCTGTTCACTGGTCTGAAGCCAGATTTACTCTGTATGCTGTGAACACCAGGAAAGGAGCTTTTGTGGCCATGTGGGAGCCCAGCTGGGACCTCTGTCTCTCCCAGGGAGCATGCTGGGCTTTGGTTCCTTGGCTGGTCCAGGCTCTGATCCAGATGCAGATCTTATCTTGCTCCCTTTGGGCAGCAGGCTTCCTGTTACTCCTGAGCTGGGCTTGGTGAATGTACCCTGGAGCTTTCTGCTCTACATCATTCTGGGCAAAGTGTGTCCATTGTGCAGATGACCAGGGACAGATGGACTCCTCACCTCTGGCAGAGGAAGTGAGCCTTCCTAAGTCTGCTGTGGTTCTCCAGGCACTTGGTAGCGAGTTCTCTGCTGCCTCCTAGGGGGCTGTGATGCCCGTGGTATTTTTCACACACACACACTCTCACACACACACACACACACACACACACACAGAGGCATCTAAAATTTCCACACACCTACACACGTGTATGCCCATATGTACTCACACAATTATCTTCATACGCTCTCACATACCTATGCACAGTCATGCAGCTTTCACACATGCATTCACATTCCCCTACACTCATGTACACACCTGCACACACACATCCCTAAATTCACAGACACACACACACACAAATTTTCATACGTGCACATATGCACACAATTTTCACACATACACACAAAAACTTAAATACACTCCTACAACTGTTGATCCATTTGTTTGTTCTCACAGACAAACACATCTGTACATTAATATGCATTCCCACAATCCTCTATGCATATACACTCAAGCACACATGGCCTCACACAGTTGTGCACACACAACCCTCACATAGCTGCAGTCTCACACTCCCACACATGCAGACTCACAGGGCGTCTGCACACTTGTGCAGTATGTTGCTGACAGGGTGAGGGTGGAGGAGTGACTGGCAGGAGGGCGGGAATGGGAGGAAAGGTGTTTCCATCCGCGCTAGCAGATGGATCCCTGGGGACTGAGAGAAGGCAGCTGCGCATGTGCTGAGCCGGTGTCTATGCCAAACATGGTGCTTTGCATCCCAGGATCTTATGCTAGAGGAGCCCTCACCGGATACCATACTTAACCCTTAGCAGCTTTTCTCAGAGTTATGTGTGACAGTGGGGTTGCAGACTTTTTCCAGGGAAGATAGGAGATTGAGTCTAAAATTCTTCTCTTGCACATCTGAAATCACAAAGAAAATTCTTGCTGAGCATAGGCAACTGAGATTAAAACAATAAAAAGAAATTCCACTCAGAATGGCACCACCCAAAACTGACCACAATATTTGCTACTTGATTTTGATTTTTTTATCAGGATGTACTTTTATGAGGGTATTAATATTATGGCAGGCTCTCATCCATCACATGGTGTAATGTTGACTATCATTTATTTAGCAGAACCCTAAGCATAGCACATATCAAGGGCTTTAATCCTAAGCAGAACTCTGGAAAGCATGGCTCATTTTATACCCAGCAGAATCTGGGCCTTGAAATGTTAAATAACTCGCTTGGACTCAGCCAGTAAGTGGGGCAGCTGGACTTCAAAGCCACATAGCTGGACTCCACACTCAGGCAAACGCACAGCCCAGGCTGCGTCATTTTTGACCGTGTACATTTCCCTCAACAATTAACACTCTAAGGGCTGGCCAGATAGCTCAGGAAACTAAATAAAGCACCTGCTTAGGCAGAGCACAATGGCCGGGGTAATCCCCAGCATGCTGTGCCAGCCCTGTCCCTCGGGTGCACTGAGATGGTGATTGAGATTGGGCATGGTTGCGTGCCTGTAATCCCAGTGCTTGGGACACTGAAAATAGGAGGATCACTACAGTCTGATCTACATAATGAGACCCTGTACATGCTGTACTAAAATTAAAAAATAATAGCAGTTAATACTCTATAAGCACTATACTAACAGTAATACAATGTCCCATCCCATAATTTATTTATTTATTCTTTTGTCATTTGAGATGGGATCTTGCTATGCAGACAGACGGGGCCGGCCTTGAGCTCACTTTGTAGCCCAGCCCGGTCTTGCACTTGCAGTGATCCACCTGCCTCAGCCTCCTGAGTGATGAGATAGCATGCATGTGGCCCCATGCCCAGCTCCCACTGCATAATTTAATGCTGCCATTTACATGACTGCTTCTTATTTGTTGGGCATTTAGATTGTTTCTAATTTCAGCCAGGTTGCTCTGCAAAATCTTTGCTCACACATCTCTTTAGAAACGGTGTAATTCCATAGGAGAAATCCCAAGGGATGGAATTGCTGCACATGCACATTTTAAAAACATTCGATTCTCCTCTATCAAATTGCCACTCCAGAAATATCATGCCAGCCCACGCTCCTACAAGCAGCCTGTAAAATTGTCCTTTTCTCCACAGACAGTGCGGATTTGTACTGTTGCACCTTGTGATTTGGCACAATGCAGGCATCTCTGTAGCTGGGTGAGGCTGCCGGGGCCAGGCTGGGTCTGGCAGTGCATGCCCATTGCAGGAATACGACTGTCAGAGCTGAGACTGGAGGTGCTTGAAAGACTGGGTGCTGCTTTGTTGGGACGAAGGGTGGGTGCTGGAGAGGTAGCATGTGTGTCACTTGGGTGGCTGAGGTGCACCAGGGTGTGTCTGGTTGCCAGAGAATTCTTAGAATGTGCGGAGTTGTGTTGTCCTCCCAGAGTTTCAGCAGCACTACGAAACCTCTTCGTAAAGCTGGAGAGAAATGGGCACTGTGTCACATTCTACTCACAGGAGCCTTTTCTTCAGCTCTCTCTTCTTGAATCTGGGGTTCTGATGGACAGAGAAGGAAGTGTGGGCTTCTTTGGAGCCAGGTGGAATTGAGGTTAACCTGGATGTGCTGCCCACTATCTGACTAGATGCTTGGATGAGCCATTTTCTTCTTCCAAACTTTGGTTTATACATCTGTAAAAGGGGATGAATGGCCTGTCCTTGAGAATCATCAATAGAGGATAAGACCCCAGGTTTCTGAAGATCCTTAGATCCAGAAGATGCTCCATGCCCAGTATGCACTGGGCACCAGCCTCCTGGCTTCGTTCCACATTTCCTCCCAGCAACCTTTGCAGTGGAGGTGGACACCACTAGCATTCTTCCCTGGAGAAGCACTCTGATGGCTTTCCCTGTTCCTAAAGCGGTTAGGATGGGGTAGAAGATGGTGCTGGCCTTCTCTCAAAGGCTGATGTCTATGAAAGTCTGTGCTCAGGTGAACTCAGGAAATGAGGGAAGCAACAGAACAATGAAAGGTGATACAATCACACTTTATCTCCAGTGTGGAGCCAGAGAGCCTGAGTGGGCCAGGATTGCAGTTCACCTGTGGCTGTGCCTATGGTGCTGCACCTTTCTCCAGCCACAAAGAGCAAGCATCTAATGCCATGTATTAGGAAGCATCCTGTACATATGGGGGCCGGACACCCCTGTGGTCCCAGGTCCTTCTGTCCGCACCCTTCCACTGTGCAGGTGGGCTGGGAAGGGAGCCAGCATTGAGATGAGCTTGGATTCTGTTTGCTGAGATGCTTGCTGCGAAACCAGTTGGGTGGTGCTGCTACCTGCTGTTGTTCTGGCATCCCTTGGGTGGATGTCAAGGTGCCCTTGACCTTCTCCAGTGCCATAGGCCTTCTCCCTTCCTCATAAGTCTTCATACCTATTTTTTTGGCGGCTGCATAATAGCTTATATTTTTCTTACTTGTTCATTTTTATTTTTAGGGAAAGGGGAGAATAAAATGAAGTACACCATTTAGAAGCAGGTGAGGGCACTCAGGAGACTTTCCCAGGTGTTGCAGCACGAAGGGTGTAGTTATTCCACAGTCTGTATAATTACTGTGTGTTGCATAAGATCTCATCACCTTCATGAACCATAACTTATCAAATTATTTCCCTAACGTTGAGTATTTAAGCTGTTCACATGTTAAGTTTATAGTCAGTGCTAAATATGAAATGCTTTTCATATCTTTTAGATACATTTGAATTGCTTCTTAGGTTACATTTCAGTTCACCAGGGTAAAAGATGTGAGCAGCTTTAGATATTCCCTTAATGTGTTGTTGCTTTACTTTCCAAAGAGTTGAGCCACTGCACGATGCCAGTGGCCATTCTTTTCTAACCTCATCAACCCTGGATATTACCAATTAAAAAAAAAAAAAAAAAAACCATTGTGGAGGAGGCCAAATTGCACTTCTAGGCTATGTTAACTTTTCAATCTTGGCTTTCTTAGTACTCTGTAAATCCCTTTGATATCTCTGAAGGAAGCCTGAGCTGCAATCCTGGGAGCCTAGGGCCAGTCCCAGGGTCTCTTTGGGGTTGGGAAGAACTGGGGGCAGGGTCCTCCTGCCACCCAACTCTACACAGAGCCAAAATGTGGAGAGGTTGGGCTCCTTCGGTGGTGCTGTCTGCAGCCTGTTTTAATAGCCACATGGCACATAGTGAGTCAGTGACAGAGAATTCAGAGCACACTCAATACTGTAACTGCCAGGCCAGATGAAGCTAATTCAGCCCACTGACAAGAGTGAAATGCAGGGTTGTTTTTGTTTTGTTTTGATAGTAGAATGCAAATCTGCAGCATTGCTTTGATCTCCTGGCCTCTTGAAATAAATGTCAGCAATCTGTTTGTAAACTGCTCATAGCAAATTGCGCCCTCTCTTGGACATCATCCTCCCTAACTTGCCACCACCAGTAAGGACAGGGCAAGCCTGGGAGACATGGGGAAGAGGAGCTGGGCGTGGATAGGAAGTGGCAAGAAAAGGTGGGGCTTGCGACGCGTGTGGGATGTACCCAGCCTTGTCTGGGAGCGCTGGCCACTGGGGCACAGTTGAGAGAAAGATAGGTTTTGGCCTCGTTGTATCCTCCCAAGAACCTGAAAGAGAATCCTTCACAGAAAGGAAGAAATGACAATGGTGCCAGTGTGTGACGTCTTAGATGCAGAGCCGTGGGTGGAGAGGAACAGAGGCATTCTCCCGGTGAAATCAGAGCCTTGCTAAGAGACTGAGCCTCAGAAGGGGGCTGAGCATAGGAACAGAATGAGTGGGGTACAGAGACTCCAGGAAGCAGGGGTGAGCTTGTGCCAGGAGGCACAGCACAGGAAGGAGATGTGGCGATCTTGGAGGTGGAAAACTGAGCTGTTATGTGTACCCTGTGTGGGCAAGCCAAGGTTTGCAAGCACCACAGCTAATAATGTGGATTTATGATTAAGGACCATATGGAAAACTGGTTCTGGCCCTTGAAGGAAGAAGCTCATCCTAGGATTTTTTATGGGATGGAGTGGGATGGAGCTAGTTCTGCAGAGAGGTAACAAGCAGTCTTACAGAGGTGACAGAACCAAGATTGGTGGGGGTGCTTTGACTTCCCCAAGCTGCATCTGAAATGTTCCTGACAGTGAAGTGAGCCCTAAGAAAGCATAGATCTCCTTAGGGATCTGTGACATACCAGAAAGATTAGGGAGACACCCACAGGGTCCAGAAAGATCTCCTAGAAATTGATGAACTGCAACCCAGAGGGAGGTCTTGTTGCTGTGTTCTACTTAGTGTAGGGTTAGTAGAAGAGAGCTAGAGGGAGTGGGCAGGAAGTGAAGAAGGTTGTTGAGAATGAGTATTTGTTTCATAGAGATAGAGCTCAAATGTGGCCTACTCACCATGGCAGGATTCACACGTCCACATCTTCTTGTGCAAGTCCTGCTCAGGGAGATTGGGAGTCTTGCCAAGTAATTCCTCAGAAGATACAAGACAAAATGGCGCATGTAGTCCCTGTTTGCAAATGGAAGGTTGAGGGTCTGGAGTCACACCCAGCAGGTCAAGAAAGACTTTCACTTCTCCTCAGTTGTTGGCCACCTTCCCAGTGAGCAGGGATTTGAGGTTGACGGACTGCAAGCATGCTTTCGTCACTTTTCCTCCTCCTCAGCTGAGTGCAGCAGGATTATAAAAGCAGCTTCCTCCTGGCAGCTGTGCCCACCCACCTCAAGGCTAGAGTGCAGCCACAGATGCTGTGGTGTGAAGGAATCCAGGTGGCCTGTGAGAGCGGCCAGGGAGGGCTTTCCTGAGTCAGGCTCCACTCATCTGAGCCAACTTATTTCTCTCACCATCTTGGAACGTTACTTGAGAGGTAGGAATGAAGCTGATCTTAATTCTTCCTTCAACATGACATGCCCTTTTGAAATCGTACAAATAACAGTGTCTGATTGTCATGTTGAATTGTAAGCATGGATCTGAAATGTTTCAAAGTCTGACTAAAGCCAAATATTAGGTCATAAGTCAACATTTTGCTGAGAAACTTGGTTACTAAGAGGTTGAAAAATTTATATCTTTTCACAAGGAAACTTGTTTGCCAGCAGGAAAAAAATCTCAAAGACTGTTATCTTCTTACATAGAGGGAGAGGTGTGTAATTTCTCAGCCCAGGTCAAAGTCCTTTGGGATTTCTGAAATTGGGTTGGCTGAGGAATGGGACTTTGGTGTAGTATTTGAATTACTCCCCAAAGTGAAAGCCAATTGGTGGCACTGGTGTGTGTCATTCTTTGACAGGGAGGTTGGACAAATTGGTGTGAAAGGCTAGGAGCAGCCCAGTCCCAAAGTGGGAGGTCACATTCCACCCACAAATTCTTAAGAGGGAGAGAATCTGACAAGAAAATGACTCATCGTGGGCCATGAACGCTTACGATCTTTAAAGAAGGAAAATACTGGCTTTTCTCTGAACAGCGGTGGCACTCTCTGGAAGCTCCAGGAAGATTAGGGGGACACAGGCAGAGGCCAGGGCTCATGCTCTCCACAGTGCCCGGGCGCCCGCAGCTCAGCCGCTTGTCCAGCATTTCTGGGTGATGTCTCGCCCCAGGACCACGCCACACTGAGGTGTTCTGGCCTGGTGTGAGCCATGGGAGGAGGGAAGGAAAAGGGAAAGGAGCATCTGTGTGCCCACTGTGAGAGGCGCCAGCTGCTTCACGGCATCAAGGGCATGGCATGCTCTGTTAAGAAGCCCGAGTAGTAACATCTGGTTTGCATCGTCTTCCAAAAGCTAAAGCAGCTCCCATCTCTTGAATACCTGAACCCAAGTCAGTGTCAGCGTTGTGGTTCAAGAGAGAAGTGAAGCTCTGGGGTTGTCGCTCAGCTCAGCAGCCCAGTGCCTGCCTGGCAAGTGCAAGGTCCTGAGTTTGATTCCTCGTACCAGAAAGAAAAAGACAGAAGTGAGTGTTACTGTGAAGGGTGAGAGGGACCAGGACTCGAGTTGTAGCCTGCTGCAGAAATTCCTGATGGGATGGTCTCTTGACAGTTTTTATTTTTCTTAGTACATGTTTGCAGTACATACTAGTTACATTTCCTATGGGGAGTTGGTACAAGTTCGTAACACATCTTAATCCTTTTTTTTTTTGGCCCACCCCCATCTCTTGATCCACTTTTCATTTGCAAAATATATTTCCCTACTTCCTAGTGTCTCTCATTTATTTTACTCTTCATTTGTACTCTGAGCTTCTTATGTAAGAGGAACCATGCGATCCTTGAGCTCCTGTACCTGACTTACGTCCTCTAATGTTATGAGCTCAAGGTGTGTACACTGTCCTACAGATGCCTCACGTCTATCCTTTATGGCAGTGTAGTCCTCCGTCATGTGTCAGTGCCCCCTTTTCTGCATCCATCCATCTGTCCATGGACAGATAAGCTGCCTCTAGGATTTAGCAATTATGAGAAGGAATAATCAGAAGCTCGTGCACCTTACAGAATATTCTGGGACCAGAAGCTGGCTCCTGTATAAGCATAGGTATGTGTGTGCACATGTGCAGATGTGTATTGTGTGTGTGTGTGTGTATGTGTGTGTGTGTGCGTGTTTGTGCATACATGTGTGCTTGCCTTTATATAAGGCCAGGGAAAGACACAAGTGGCAGGAGTCTGAGTGGCACCATAACAAGCAGTTGCCTGTTCCTAAAGGGTTGTTCTCTGTAGAACAAGCTAAGGACATGAGCCTATGCTTGATATTAAGTCATGGGTGCCCAGGGGGCACTGAACTCATGGCATCACCCACATTTACCTTAAGGGGGGCCCAGTCAGATTCTAAGCAGAATATTGAGGGGACCAGACTCATCAGTGCCCCCCAGAGGCTGTGTCCAAGGAGTAGCTTCTTCCTCTGGCCCTGCCTCTCTTATGCCCCCACTGTGTATCTGTTGTGCATGGCTCAGTGTTCCTGTGTTACACTTGCACTGTCCAGGGTGAGTGAGAAATGGGCCCACAGCACCAGGACTCTCCTAAAACTTCTCCTCCCTATGCCTCTCCGGGACCTGGGAAGAGGCTGGAGCCTGCACATCTTTCATATGTAACTAAATAAGTGGCATCAACTAGCAGTGGGCACAAGTGAGCCTGATTATGGTAGGTGAGTTTGCTGGGCTGTCTGGTGGGTGGGAGGACCGTTTATAATGGCTCCTTCAGATCTCACTCCAGAGATGTCTCAGTGTGTGAAGCTGACACAGCAGGTCAGGCTTGTGGGATATCATGGTGACTTTGGTCTTTCAGGCAAAGAAGGGGAACTACGCCTTTCTGTGGGATGTGGCC
>PVKN010015983.1:0-18153 GCA_004027915.1 Capromys pilorides
CTGTAAAACAGAAATAGTGATAGCATCTTCATGGTCAAATAGCACAGTATCTAATACAGAAAACATAACAACGCATATCAGTAGTGTTCATCCCTCACGTGTGAGCTTCAATTTTACTATTCATCAGATACTTTCTCTGATCTCTAGCAAAAGTTCAATCTTTCCATAGATTTTCATTTTGAATTTTCTTTTCTTTCTTTCTTTCTTTCTTTCTTTCTTTCTTTCTTTCTTTCTTTCTTTCTTTCTTTCCTTCATGCTTCCTCCCAATCCATCATCATTCCTTTCTGTCTCATCTCATCTATGCCACTCCTTCCCCCTTTTCCATTTTTCACTTTTTCCCTCCCTCCTTTCTTTTTTTCTTTTCTTGTGTTTTTTTCCACTTTACATCCCTACTTTTTTTCATTTGGATCATTTTACAAAAATCATTAATTCTCCCACCTTAGTGTAGATCATGATTATATTTCTGTTATTAACTCAATTGAAAATGAGGCAAAAACATTTCCAATGATTATCTTATTAAACTTGTAACTATTTATTTTATAACATTCTTGTTGTTACTGTTATTCAGTAAGGGTGGACATAGCTATTTTCTTCCTGAAAATACTGCCACTGGGCTGGATGTGTGAGCTCCCAAAGGCTGAAAAAAAAAACTTAGCCCAGCCTTTTACAATAAGTTTGCAAGTTATCTGACTGCTGTTGTGAAGAAGGAATTTTCAAGACACATCAGTCAAAGAGACGTGATAAGAGTTTCTTAGATTGCACTCAAAGAAAGGAGTGTGGTTCTCAAAAATGAGATAGGCTACTAGCAAGCATGGGCACATTAAAGAGGATGTCTTCAAGAGGGTGATCAAGATTGTGTTTTCACTGCCTGTCAAGTTATAGTGCAAACCATGAACCTATATTTGAAGCTGAGATCTGCTGTTCATCAAAATTGCTACTTCCTGAGCATCAGGGAACACAATGAGATTATAAACACTCCTACATTTTTTCTTTTTTATTCCTCATGGAAAATACAGCTCTCTTCCTTCTCTTTGGAAAGAAAAAAAAAAAACCTAACGGAAGCGGACATTGTCCTCTGAGGATCAACATCTGCATATTCTTTCATTCCTCTGGACTGATGACAGAAAGGGTTAGTGCTTATGCCGGAAGTTTGTCTCTAAAAGAAAAAAAAAAGTCTAACTTCTAAAGTTCCATTTGGTTTGAGGGTTATAAGAAAAGTTACATTTTTACAGAACGCATGAAGCCTGAGAAGAAGGCATGGCAACCTGGCTGGGGCAGTAGGCAAGTCACGCTATTGCAAAATCCTAGGACATGTGCACAGAACAGTTCCCCAAGCCCTGCAGGAAGACTTCTTGTGAGAAGCTGAGCAGGTTTTCAGTGGAACAGCCTAAATGTGATGTTAGCATGAGGAGAGAGAATTAAAATGAAGATGCTCCCCACTGAGCTCCTCGCTACTGTGTTCTTCTACAGAGCAGCAGTCCAATCTCACACTGCACAGTGCACTTTTTGTAGTTTAACTTCCCTCAGACTCACTGCACAAAACTCGCTTTCTTATCTTACCTTTAATAACTGTACAACCTTGTTATTGTTTGCACTTATCTTGAGTGATTCTTTGCTCAGCACAGAAAGAACCTAGAAACCTGTAGGAGGCTCTAGCACTTCCAAACCCAGTAACGGCAATGCTTGTTCTGGTTCTCTTTAGAGCAAATCCTCATTTTCATGTGTTGTTACACATAAAAGATAGGATTCAGTCAAAACGCATTTATAGATTAAAAACACTATAATGCATTGAGATGTTACAGAGCTTCTCTATTGCTTCTTGGACTCAGGTCCAGTCGTTTGTAACTTTGCTTTCAGAACAGACTAACAGTGTTATATTTCTCTGGAAGGGAACAGTAGTGGAAAAATGAATGAGATGGAGCATTTTTAAACTGCAACTGGTTTGTTTATTATTTAGTTTATTACTTTTCTATTTACTCTGCTTTCAGAAACTATAACTCTGTGTATAGTTTGTGGCCAAGGTTTCCCTAATGCGCCCCAAATGCAGCATTGTAACTATGATCTTGAAAGACAAACTAAAATTAAATTTGAAATTTGGAACCTGTGTAAAAAAATTTTGTTAAACTTTTTCTGAATATGTTTTTCAATACTGTATTGAGGTGATCCATTTATGCTTCATGGACCCAGGTGCTGAGATTTTTTACATTGTCAAAGCCAACAGTGTAGAGAGGCAGAAAAACAGGATTTGATGCATACTAATTGTTTTTTTCCATTGGCCCTCTCTGCAAAGCCTGTTTTTCCCTACCTTCAGTAAATGTGAAACTTTGTCATTGTTTATGATCATTGTGTTTAATTCTGTGCTAGGAACAGAAAGAACCTAGAAATAGACTCTAGTACCTCAAAGTCTTCAACACTAATTTCAGACATGGAAGCCATGTACTCTTTTCCTGTCATAGCAGACATTTGTGGGATAGCAAACTGGATCTCTTGACTATAAATTTGTTTGTCTTCTGCTGATCCAGCTACATGTTGTTCATTTTCTGTGCAATATCACAGCAGTATGTTTCTGCTGCTTTCTGTATCTTTTTGGTGTCTGTTAGGGAAAATGATTCCATATATCTACCACTATTTAAAATATGATGTATCCCACAAATTTGCTTCAGACTCTGAAAGTAAATAGATAAGTAAATAAATTGAATAATAAACAAACCAAATACAGCTTAAAAATGCCCCATCTCATCTCTTTTTCCCATTACTCTTTCTTTTCCCAGAAATATTTGGTTTGTTTTCCATGCATATAGTGTTACAGGGATGATACTAGAAGCTGCAAGTACGCTCTCAGCGAAACACTGTAACTCTCAACTTGTTAGATGACTGCTATGCTGAGTCCAGGATCTCTAAACAATAAAAAATGTGTTCTAGGAACAATGGAAGTAAGAGCAGAAAGATTATTGAGAGGAGAGAAGGTTACTGCTAGAGGAACAGGAGGGGTCCCAAATGGGTGCCTGGGGACCACACCGTATAGAGAAATTGTATAGACCCCAACTATGGGGGTTACAGCTATGACCAACCAATAAGAGTATGAATATAGCTGCTTATGTAATATTGTCCTGATGGGAAGCAGGCCATGTATGGAGCAGCCATGGAAAGATCAAGTGCTACTCATGTGGATGATGGCTCTGGGGTCTTAGCTGCCCATTGGGATGGTTGATGCTTACCTACACCAGGTGTTATCACTAATGTACTCCTCAGGGAATACATAGGTCCTTTTGTTGTTATTTTTTCTCTTTTTTTTTTTTTTTTTTTTTTGTAGTTTAGGGGAGGGTTACAGGGTTTTCAGGGTCTCACTACTAGATGAAACTAGTAGTGTTCTGCCTGTTTACAGCCTACCAAGAGATGAGACTAAGGTGTGCAGCACCCCGCCCAGTGTCAGTTGCAGTCTCAGCAAGCCCCAGGGGAGGAGTCAGCACAGCAGGGCTGCGGATCAAACATCAGGCCCCTGAGCCTGTTTGCATGTGCTTTAATCTGCTGAGCTATTTGGCTGGCCCCTTTTGTTGTTGTTTGGAGACCTGGCCTCCAGCTGATGCATCTAATGCCATCGCTTTAGCTGCATTTTCAGTTTTTGACTCCCTCAAGAGCCCAGCCCTGTCTGTTGTCTATTATATTTCTACCTAATTTAGCTGTCCATAATGATAGTCCTTCTATGAGCTTCACACCTGAACGTAGGTGTCTTATGCTGTATAATATTTGTCAAATTGTTTCTTAGATTCAGGTTTTTACTCTTGAGATATATCTATGATACCATAGGTGCATTTCACTCAGTCATATTAAATACAATAGCATTTTTTTTGCATAGACTTACAATAGTTTATGTATCTACTCATATAGTGGAGGATAGTTTAAGTGCTTCACTTTTGCTTCCAGGAATAGTACCATGAATTCATACATAAACTGAGAAGGATATATGAATATTCTAATGTAGTAGATTATGTCAAGTTGACCCTTCAGTGATTAAGTAACTTGTATCCATAGCAGTGTTACCATATGACTAAAACAAACATCAAGGAATGAAGTCATGCAACCTAAAGATGTGTGGAAGATACTCTTATTGAAAATAATAACAGTAAGAGCTCCTTGAATTCCAGGAGAGGCCCTGATTATGTGGCCACATAGCTCCTCGATCCAGAGCTGCTTAGAGATGAGCAGATCATAGGAGCTGCTCAATTTTTTATTGGCCACCTATCACAGTGGTTTCATGGGTTTAAAATGACCAGTTGGATTTAGGCCTCTACCTGAATTCTTCCACCTATTAGGTTTGCAGGAAACTGGGATCTTAGGAAAAGAACTAGTTAGTTTGTATTATAGTTTCCTCAGAACTCAGTCATTTAGTACAGAGTGGCTGTGCCTTCCTTTTGGAGGAAATGGGCAGCAGTCCACATTGTTTTGGCAAGTTCATTTTTGGTCCTCAGCCCTACTTCACTATCTGTTCTAATTTTAATTCCCATTTTAATATGGCTGATTCTCCAGTTCTAAGTCACAACCTCCTCTAGCCACCTGTCTCAGTCATAAGCTAACTGAATAATTTTCTAAAGCAGTGGAGGCCTTATTTTTTCATAGCCTTGACAATATTTAGTATTCGTAAATTAATTAAACCTTCCCATTCTGGGAGAAAAAAATAACATTTTACTGTGTTAATTTGTTTTTCTGCTAAAATTTGTTTATATATTTCCTGACAGTTCAGCTATAGTCCTATTTACCATGGCAATTATTTTCTATGAGGTTATTATTTTTATCTTCATTTAGGGGTTATTTATGTACTCTTGAAGCCTACTATTTGCTGACACTGGACATTGCAAATATTCTGTTTCAATCTTCTAGATTTTTGAGTGACACATTTAAAGTTAGTTATTGTTTTTGTTGGAATATGACTAATTCTTGGTGCTTTTTTGTGTCTTGGCTTTGAAATTTACAAGTGCTTTTCAAGTTTTATCTCCTTTGTAATGTGAAACAGGCTGGTTAAGGAGGAACAGAGTTGGGTATTACACTCCTCAGAAGTCAATCAGGCTCTGGTAACAACCTGAGAGATTTGATCCTGGTTAGCTATTGTCTCCTGAAGGCCAGCCGACCTTTTCTCCTGTGCAGTATTCTGAACTCAGAATGGCTCTTCTTTCTGTATGCCAGAAATGTGAGAGAATTTTTCTCCAATATTTACTGTGAGAATCTGACTGAATCCCTAGTCGTCATCAGGAAGACTGCAACTCTCAGACATGTCCAAATATACCCTTCACCTATCTGCCTAAAATTCAGTTTCTTTCACCCCAGAAATTGTCTCTGCTTTGGTTTCTACTCTAGCAACCTGAGTACTCTGTTTCTTGGTTACTTTTGCTGATTAGACAGAATATCTGAAACCCACAATCAAGGAAGCAATGTCTTATTTAGCTCACAATTTGTGGAGGTTTCTTTCCATGCCATGCTAGCTCCCAGGCGGGGTGGCACATGGCAAAGGACAACAGCTTATATTGGCAGAAAACAGCCAAAGCAGAAAGAGCAAATGGGAAAGGAGCAGAATGAGCAAGGCTTTTTCTTTCTCTTATATTGTGTGTAGGCTAACCATCACAGGATGGGTGTAGCACTCACACCAGGGTTCCAGCATTGGATCATGAATTCATCACAAACTCTGGACCTTACACCTTACTGCTATGACTGCATGAGGCTTTGTGAAAAACCCAGGCACATACCAGTGCACTCTGTCTGTATCCACCTATCTGAACCTTCACTTCTTTAGGGACAGCTTGTCCTGTGGCCTCATGCTATGGATTGAGTAGCACCCTAACAGTTCATATGTGGAAACCTGAATTCCTCAGGTCCGTGTGTTGTAAGGGGAATCTTATAGGCAAGTTTGGATCAAGAGGTGGAGTTCTTCTAAAGGGATTAACGTCTTTTTCAAGTGAACTTGCTGCTGTCACCGAACTGGATCTTTCACCATAGAAGATTGAGATAAACAGCAAACCAACTCCTAGTGGTTCCCTTAATCAGCAGGCATGATTTTTCACTTTTCACCATGAGACTAAGCAGCAGGATGTGCTCCCTAGATGTTGCCCTCTCTGGGACTTCCCAATCTCCAGAACTGTTAGCCAACATAACCTGTTTTTCTTCTTTAAAATTGCTCAGGGTGATGTATTGTACTATAATTAACAAAAAATGGATTTAAAAACTCACTTCTCTGAGGGGTCTCAGAAAAGTATTTATTGTCATTTTTACTTGTTGATATAGGGTAAATAAACACTCAAACTGCTAGATGTCTAGTATGAGTTAGTGTTCTCTAAAACTGAAAAATGAGTTTTAAGGATGGCAGAGATTAAGAATGAAATCCATTTACTGGGAGAGAAAGCTTTTGTCTAAGAGAGACAGAATGGTCCTGAATGGGTTACTGAGGACATTGCTTTTCGAGGGACTTTTATAGAGCAAAACTACAAGATGAGAAAGGTCCAAGGTGGGAAAAGTTATAATCAACTAAGAAGATTATAAATACAATCACTTAGGCTGTATTGATCCAGCGGGAAATGCCAACAAGGGCATGAAGTAGGACAAAACTTGGGTCAGGCAAGGAGATTATTGGTGTAATTGCTTATGCAGTGTTAATTAAATGAAGATCAAATGCAAAAGTAAATCATGTAGCAAGCATATATGGAAGTGAGTGGGTGCCTTTTCTGGAAGTGGCAGGCCAGTGGCTCTTACTAGCTCCTCATCAAGGTGATGGATACTTATTTAAAATATCGGTGGCTGGAAAGATAGCTAAGCAGCACAAGCAGCTGGCTGGCAAGCATAAGGTCCTGAGTCTGATCCCTGGAACCTAATAATAGTGATGATGATAAAATAATAATATCAATAAAATATCAATCACTGCTGTTCGTCCCTAGGGGAAGTACAAGGGTGTAGGCTTTCTGTCTTCTGTTCTGAGGTCTGGCCTTCCACAAATGCACTTCCCCCTCAGCTGCAATGTATTTTCATCTTCTGCTCTGATTCTTTAGGGTCTGTCATTGTCTGACTGCCTATAGTATTTCTACCTAACTTAGCTGTCCATAATTTTAGGACAGAATGATATACTCCAGGTTACTTACTTGGGTAATTGTGAACTGGACTTCTCAGTGGTCATGATCATTAATAGCAGAGAATTTTCAATTTAAGTTCCTGGTTTTATTTCTCAAATGGTTAAACATATCCAATGCTGACTTTTTATTAATTTTTCTTGTTAAGAAATTCTCATTTTCAAATTTATGTCATAGTCAGCACTGCATCTGTAGATTTTATTCATACTGACACTTAATGATGTTTTTTGCTATATCTGATATCTTAAAAAATTGTCTATGATAATCACAAGAGTTATATTTTTATACTTACCCCATTTTTCTATGTACATGGGGAATTTCTTCCATACCCGTTGTGCACAGATTTACTTTTAAATAAAAAATGATCTTCCCAAATTCAGGCCAAATTTTCACAATGCAATTATTGAATCATATAATTCTTATGAATCTAGTCTTCAAGGACTTAAGAGAATCTACTACTGTTATATATAGCTAAGTTAGGTAGAAACACACAGGGTTAGGTCTTTGTAGGAGTCAGTGCAGGAGGCGAAAACACATCAATAGGAGGAAGGGTAGATAAACTTATTATCTTTAAAAGAAAAAAATACAAGACATTTAAAGTTCCATTTTGCAGAAAAAGTTAAAGTAGAGAGATAAATTGTAATTACATAGGATTTAGTTTGACTTGATCTTAAACAATGAGTAAGAAAGAATTATCCAAACAATTAAAATAATTGCAATATTTAATTTAAAATGAGGCCAGATTTAAAAAGGGGCTGCAACCGTGATATGAACTCCTACTGGCAGTCCCCAGTTATACTTAAAACCCATAGCTGTAAGAAATTTAGATTCCAAGTTCCACCAGATATTCCATAAATTTGTCCCTCATTGTCCCTTAGCATGTCCTTGTCCTCTATTCCACACTATCAAAAGGTGATGGTGTCTCAAACGGCAATGCCCATTTAACTTTATCTTTTATGGAGTAGTCAGGGTGCTACTTCTGATCCTTTGCTAGGCAGGATCAGCCCTTCTTCTCAGCCTGAAGCAGTTACAAAAGAGTGTACCTTTGGCCCTCTTGTGTCACTCAAAAATAAAAGATCAAACTCTGAGGTGATCAGCTGAGGTGGGCAGAAAAGAGATAAATAAAGTCACGATTTTAAATATGAAACTCCAGTTTCATGACACAAACGCAGCTTGAATCTAATTTTCTTTCCCCCAAACACAATACAACAGGACAATCTGCTTTCTTGATAAATAGTCTTCTTTAATCCGTGATTAGGCCAACACTTTTTACCTATAAAATAGGTTTTTCTGATGGCCAATGTTTTCCCAAGAGCCAAGACAGAATTTTCTACAGATTCATACATTTCAGATTTCTACCATCAAAAACACAAACTCATTTCAATGTCCAATATTTAGGGTGCCTGTCTCTTTTGATAGCTCACACATTTTCCTTGAGTGCTCAATTTTAAATTTCTGCTTGACAAATCCCTTTATGACAATTTAGAAAGATTATATTTACCAATCAATAATATCATTATACACTGTAATGGTCAGCTTTCATAAGCTATTTGCAATATAATTGAAACTACAATTTGAAAGACAGTTTTTTAAGTGTAAATTCATTATCTTGTTTTTATAATGTTATCATAATCTCAGTTTTCTTAAGTATTAGAATATCATAATACATATAATTCATATTGGATTGTGAGCTCTATATTTACATAAATTACTCTTTCTCCGTGACTACTTAGGTTTTTTGCACTTAAACATAGTTTTATATTATAAATACTATAGTACTCATTCTAAAATATTTTAAGTTAATTTCTAATTCTGCATTAGTTAGGGTTATTCAAACAAGTAAAGCTAAAGGATATATGTTGCTGTATAAAGTGAAATTTGTGATAGGGAACTGCTTCATGTTGTTACCAAGGCCAAGAAATTCCAGCATCATGGCATCTGCATGCTGGAGAACCAGTAAAGCAGTGGCGTATCTCTGCCAGAACCTGAAGAGCTACAAACTAGGAGGGCCTGTGGTGTAATTCCCAGTTTAAGACTGAAGGTGTGAACCATGGGAAGCTTTGGCGTAAGCCTCAAAGGCTGGCGGTGCCAACACTAGGAGTTCTGCAGTCTGAGTGACACAGTAGATAATCACTTGCCAGAAAAAGGACTTCAGAATCCTGTGTATGGTGAGCAAAGAGTTGCAAGTCATACATGCCCAAGAAAGAAGAAAAGCTCATGAAGAAAGCTGTATCCTGAGTGAGCAGGTTTGTGCTAGCTGTAACAAAAAAAAAGGCACAAGTGATGAGAAAGGTGAAGTGATGAGCCATGGCTGGGAGAAAAGAAAGGGATGGAGAGAAATAAGGTTTTTGGATTTTAAATATGTGTGCGGGGCATTGGGCCATCTTTCATTGGGTCTGTCGGGACGTGATTGACATTATGAATGGTAGGGTACTGAGTTGTATTTACTGCTCATACCCTGACTCTTAATTCACTAGCTTATATTATATGAATGATTTGCAGTCCATATGTATGAACCAGTAATGAATTTCAAGTGAGGAAAGGTCATTTTAGCTCATGCTAATATGCAAAGGCTTATGTTTCTGTGAAATAATAGTGTTCAACTTACTTATATGTATGTTCATTTTTCTTTACAGTTCTACTAATGGCTTTATCATATGCACATAAATATTTATATTGTACTTCAGTGTCACTGAATGGAACTGTGGTTTACAGAAAAAGGGGATGCTTACTTGAGTTTGCTGAAAAATATAGAGTAAGCTAAAAAAATATGACTTGAGATAGCTACAAAATGAGCCAGGCATGGTGGTGCATGCCTGTAATCACAGCACTTGGGAGGTTGAGGCAGGAGGATCAGGGCAAGTCCGAGACCAGCCTGGGCTACAAAACAAAAGCTCAAGACCAGCCCGAACTGCATAGCGAGAGCCTGTTTCAAAAAGACAGAAGAAAAAAAAAAAAGTTACAAGATGGGTTTCTAAGCACTGATCCTAAAGCAGCCAGATAAAATGCTGCTATCCTAGAAAAATAGTTGTGAGTATTCAGCTTGCAGGTAAAGTAGCAGAAGAAAGAAAAACTGTGCTGGGGAAGTGCTGACAGATGGCAGATTTGCTATTGCTTTCTCTCCTAATGAAGCAGGATGTTCAGCTAGAGTGGCAAGCAGGATATTAATGAAGTTTTCCTTTACTGAGACCAATGAGGTTTTATTACTGGATTAGGTAATGTTTCTAACTGCTGCATGACATTGGACAATTTATTTAAACGTTAAATTAGATTGCTAAGGAAATTAGCCATGCCAGAGAAACAAAATTAAGTTCACAGATAGTTCAACATTAAAACAAGTTCAAGGACAGAAGTTTTAAAAATTATACCCTAGAAAATTTATACATATATATAGTTAATAATAATGGAAAAAATGATTAAAGTGTATGTTTGTAGGCAAGAATGGTCAGTATTAATTTATAAATGCTTCTGGGAAACAAAATATAGAAAACTGAGCTGTATCCTGCTGGCGTTGCCCATTCTTCACTTACCTCTTGAATTTATGTCGAACTTTATTTGAACATTTAAAACAGGTTAATCTCTTATTTACCTACTTGTTTTCTCTGTGTTGGTCCATCACATTATTTTTGTTAATTTATTTTTATTCTTATTAATTCTCATCCGTAAAAGACTCTGTGAGTCTTTTCAAGTACCCAACCCTCCACTCAGCTCTACATTTCAAAATCTTGTGGTTGTGGCTTGTGCTGGGTTGAATATGTGCAAGTAACGTAGATCCTTAACCTGTATGCAAAATATCATCTTTAAAGTTTGATTTCCATAACAAGGATAAAATGCTCATAAAAAGTCTACTTTATAGTTAGTTTCTATGTTGCGCCATAACTCAGTCTGAGCACTTTCTTGTTTCCTCAGATGTGGATCACCTAACTTCCTGTGTGCGTCTACACACGCTGATGTCTGTCTCTGTGGTTCGTGCCCCAAGGCTGGAGCAGTTCCATTTCTGCTTGAGTCTGAAAGACTGCTCTAGACCCTTCAAGACATCAGAAACTCACATAGTCAGGATAAATATCATCTTTTGTCATGGTCTTGCTTTGACCTTTGTATCATTCACCACACTCACAATTTCTTGGTGTCTTGCCCCATTTGATGATCATCAGCTTGGTGCTATCTCAATTTCTCCTTTGGTCTTTAATAAATCAATGTTTTCTTTCTAAAATTCATTAATCATCCTGTCACTTAGATGCTTGCAGTCTTTGACGGGATCTTTAGTATAAAACTGAGGTTCTTACTTTTTTTTTTTTATTCTCACACTCATATCTTGAAGAACTCTTTTACATTTGATAAGAGGCTCCTAAACTACTACTTTTTAAATTAAAGATAAATTCTTAATTTATGTTATTTAAAGATATAATTTTTTAAGTTTGAGCCTCAACAATTGTTAATCTAATTTTAATGAATGCTTCACCCTTAAAATTTCTGTTTGAAGTTTCTTTAACTGTCAGGATTTTATCTTTAGTAGCATTTTTTTCCCTCAATTTTGGGTTAGGAAACTTCTTATGTGCTCCTACTTAAAGTTATATGAAGGTATTATATGGTTTAATGGTTTATTATTCTGTTTTTTTTTTTTTTTTTTTTTGTGGGACTGGGGTTCAAATTCACGACCTTGCACTTGTCAGGCAGGCACTTGTGCCACGGAGCTATCTCGCCAGCCACCTTATTATTTTGTTCTCTCTTCATATGCTATTTTCTTTAGTAGGAAAGGTTAATGTTCAAATATATATCTTTAGTGGATGGAAGAAAATAAAAGACACATACACACATATATTAATAAAAATGCAAAAAAAAGAATGAAGAAATTATATATACATATTTATGATGAAGAAAATATATATAAATAAGTAAAAATCAAAGACACACATACATGTCAGTAAAAATGAAAAAAATGATGAAAACTTAAAATTAGTTGCACAAATGAAGCTGTCCAGTGTGTCCAAGAATCAAGAAGAGAACAAGATGAGAAGCATCACAGAAATTTTCTTTGCTTTTCTTTCTTTTTTCCTTTTTCTTTTCTTTTTTTCTTTTTTCTTTTTTTTTATTTGGTACGGGGTCTCACTATGCTGTTCAGACTCTTAGGGGTCGTCCCGTTTTTAGCCTTCCCAGCAATGGGATTGCAGGCATGTGCCGCCACACCCAGCCTTGGTGGCCAGCTCAGCACACCAGGGGTGGCACCAGTGCAGCATGTGGTGCCAGGGATCAAATTCCTGTCCCTATGCTTTCCTAAGTAGACACTTAGTCCCCTGAGCTATCTCTTTGGCCCTAAGAATCTTCAAATAGTTAAAATCATCACACACATTTTATTGGAAAAATCAAATTCAAACAATGGTATTGAATAATGAAAACAGAAATAATCAAAGCTATGAATAAAAGTACTCTTGACTATTAAATGCATTTTGTTGTTACGCTTGTTTAAACCAAATTAGAATATTATTTGTAGCTACCATATTTGCAGAATTTGAAATTTATATTACATGTTGTAGACATTAGTAGCCTGAATGTCCACATGTATTTTCTAAGACTATAAACTGGCATGAAGTTTATTTTATTATTTAGTTACTTAATGTATTTAGTACAGAGTCTACAGGGTCTCACTACACAGATTAGACTTTTAGTGATCTTTCCTGTTTTCAGTCTCTCAGGTGTTGGGATTATAGGTGTGCACCACTACTCCCAGTCTCAGTGGCTGACTCAGCATGTCCCAGGGGTGGGGCCAGGACGGCAAGCCCAGAACTGGACCCCAATCTCTGTATCTGCCTAAGCAAGCACTTTAGTCCACTGAGCCATCTGTCTGGCCCTTGATATGAAGTTTATGACAAAACTTTTTCAGGCTCTTGTTTCTTCAGAGGAGTACCAGTCCTTGCCTACATCTTGGATGTCCTCTCTTGGGTTTCAATATAGGCCCTTTGGCCTTTCATCACAGACCCATCGGCCTCCTAATGTGGACTTTTCCAGGCCACTGCAGTGAACTGCAGACCTTGGGTTGAAACTTTCAGTCTCCAGTCTGACTTCATAATAAACAAGTCTTCTAGTTTCTTATATATTTGCATATATTGATAATATCTTTTGCTCTAATAAATACTGACTGACAGTTAAAAAGCAAATTTTTTCACTGTCAGTAATGCATATAGTTTTTTGTAGTTATTTAACTTCTGAAACACCTAAAGATGTCATAGTCTTCATATATAAAATTTACTAATTTTATAAACATATAAAACTATAGATAACAGTATTTCAAAAACAAAAGGTGCACTGTGAAATGAGAGGTGGCACACCACAGATTATCAGGAAGTTATAAAATATGTGAAGCTCTTCATATACCATATAGAAAGATCTACCTCATATCTAGTGTACTAAAATGGAGACTGACATAAAATAGCTGGCAGATTTTTCATTAGGCATGGTTTCAAAGTTTAGACCTGATGTATATCACATATTTCAAATCATAAATTAAAAATGATGTTGCCTAATTACTAAAACAAAACAAAAAAGTAAAATAAGGAGCAGCATATCTGGTGTCAGATACATCTGAGTCCAAAGAATATTTCACTAAATGATTAATTTTGTGACTTTCATCAATATAAAAATCCTCTCGCTAAGACTGTAGAGTTAAAATAAACTTTCATTTTATTTTGATAGATGATATTTAGAATTATGCTATGAAGAGAAAATTGCCAGTAGCAATAAGGGTGATAGTTTTTAGAGCCACTGTCTTGTGCCCACAGAACCTCTGCGTCAGTCAGAGAGGCTATGATGAAAATGTGTGTATAAATTTAATGCACTCTATTATTACTGGTCCTGGGGCTACTCTTTCCACTTTTCATTGTCTAAAACAATGATATCAATTAGTGGATCTGATCTTCAAACTGTACTGTCACAGACATTAAAAATCTTAATAACCAGACCCCCCAAAAAGTAAAGAAGAAAATATTCTGCATCTTTTAAAATAAAGGCATATGTGAGTTATTTCTAGAAACTAAAGTTCCTAAAATTATCAGTCTTCTTTCACAGTAATTTAAAATTTAAATGTCAGGAGACATAAGTTGCTGAAAGTCTTCAGCAAGTAATGGAGTATGAGTGTGATGGCACATCTTTCATAATTTTGCCACCATAGTCTTTGAAACAGTTTAGTCTGTTGATTGACTTGCTAAGGAATAAATGCTATCAATGAAATAATTTAGATGAAGACATTATCTTTAGACCTACAGTGTGAGTTTTTCAGATTTGTAGCAGCTTGTCCCACCTATTTGATGAGCCATGGGATGTGGGAACCCAGTCCCTCACAACAGACTGGGACAGGTGACACTAACTGCTGTGTAGCCAGCCCTGGTTCTGCTGTCCACACATCACCCACTGACCTGAGGCAAATTTCCTAATCACTGCTGCCTCGTTTCAAATGTTCAGTGAGAAAATGCCTGTAATTCATCTGTAAATTTGTAAGAAAAGACAAAACAGGGACTTAAAGGAACACCTTAGGAGTGGAAGCAGAAGTCCTGTTGGGTAGCCAATTAGCTCGCAGCCTCTCTCTTTGTTTACATTTGTATTTTGGTGCGACTGCTTTTTAATTTGTGGCTGAAGTTTACATTTGTCCGTGGGACACGAGAAATTGTTTTGGAGAACTCCATAGTAAAATTTTTATAACCTATTTAATATTGGAGAATAAGTGGTTTCCCTCTCTAATTTGCTGATCAGTAATACAAGCTAATTAGCACCACCATGGCTCAATGTCTACTGTATCATTGTGATCAGGAGACAGGGACACATTTAGAACTGGGCAGGATCTGGGCGGCATCCTGTGGGGTGGGGTGGTGGGGGGAAGCTATATAGCTCTAGAAATGCAATGCCAGACAAAAATCCAGTAGAGCCCTGTTTTTTGCTACATGAAGTTATGTTTTTTAATTGAAAGCTTGTATATTGACACGAGAATGTGATGACAATTAATCAAAAATGTAATGATGGATTATCCTTAAAGATAATAGAATTAAACAATATTGAGTTCAGAAATAAATACTCACATATATATATATATACATATATATACATATATATGTATATATATACACACACAAATATCTGTATCTAATATATAAACAGTTTTACAATATGAATCATCTGATAGAGTACAGTTGACATTTCCGACTACTGTCCATTTTTCATTAATCCCTGCCTTATAGGACATGCCTAAATGTTTTTTGTTTTTTTGTCCTCTTGAGACAGGATCTTACTATGCAGCTCAGGCTGGCCTTGAGCTCACTTTTGTAGCCCAGGCTGTCTTGAACTAGCACTGATCCTCCTGCCTCAGCCTTCCAAGTGCTAGGATTACAGGCATACTCCATCACGCCCAGCTCATGCCTAAATGTTTTATTTGTAGACAAATAACAAAATCTCTCACTTTGTATGAAGTTGTTACGTGTTCAGAAAATGATGATAAGATATTACCAGTGATGCTGGAGCTAATTATGAATAATTGACTTCACTTGTCCTATAATTGTTAATCTGATATATAGTCTGATATGCAGTACAAAGGAAATAGACATTTTCTCCCCTTAAATTGAATTCACAGAAGATTCAACTTGATTGAATAGAACAGGAGCCATGTTGGAAGTACTCCGAAAAAATCAACTAAAATCACAGATAATAAGAGAAAAGCAGTGGACATACATCCTGATGTCAGAATACATCTAAAATAAGAGAGAAACAAAATATAGACTTAAGACTTTACAAAATGGTAAACCAATCCATATCTAAGATTCACCAAACTTCATTATCTATCATTATGGTTAGACTGAAACAATGTTGCTAATTCAATCTGAATAGGACAGATTAGGGATACAATATCCCTTGCTTCTTGTGTTTTCTTTTAAACAGCAAATTGCACTGGCACTGCTTCTCTGCAAGGGCCTGCCAGATTTCTTATGTGTGTGTACACATGTGTGCATTCACTAATGTGCCCTAACTGACAATCTTAATAACAACAAGGTTTAGGGATTGCAGTAGTGATCTATGAACCTTCATGCCCTGCAACCAGTGAGAGGAATGTAGATTCATGGAATTTAGACAGCCATGGCACTCCCTACTGTTGGAGAGGAGATTGGAGCAAGACAGAGCAGTCTTGGGCTGCCTCTGAAACAGAGGCAGAAATAGTCAGAGAACTATGGGAACTATGGCGCTGCAGTGGTAGCAGTGCAACATGACAGTGGTGATGATAAGAGACATAGTAAATGGAGCAGAGCAACCTTCCTGCCTTGCAACCAGTGAAGTGGGGACTGCTCCCATAGAAGAGGAGATAGAAATGGGACTGGCTATCTCCACAGTGACAGTAAAAGAAGACTGCCCATAACAACTCACCCTAACCTGCCTGGCAACAAACAGTGTCAGAGGACACAAATGTCCCAGTGGAACTGGAACAAACAAGGCTGATCTTGTGTCAGGAAGAGGCCATTGTACACACTGGAAGTAGCTTCGTGCTATCTCTGTCTGAGATAACCACAGCAACTGGGAGAGAGAGACAGTGTTGCTTTTGCTGTTGTTTTTTTTTTTTTTTTTCTTTAAATTTTGTTTAGGTCTTCACCTTTATTCTTGTTCTGATCTATTTGTCTTCTTTCTTGCTTTCCCCAACTATCTTTCTCGATTTTATATTTATATGTTAATAGACATTTTCTCTAGTTTTTGTGATCTGCTTTGACAGTTATTTTTCTTCCTCCTGTATTCTCTTTCATCTGATATCTTCTTCAATTTCACAAAGCCTGAGTGGTCATCTCTGATCTTCCATCCTTGTTTCTACTATATTCCCCTTCATTTATCTTTCTATTTTGTCCCCATCTCTTTTAGAATTCCCCACCACAGGGTAAAAATCACTGTACTAAAAAGAAACACTTTGGATGCAAGTTCCTCAATAGTATTGGATTTTTGTTATATAACTAGATCTTGTCTCTCTTATTAAAGATAACAAACTAACAGTTATCATATTTTTCAGGTTTTAGGCTGGGTCTGATACTATTGTTACTGGTAATTGTACTACTTAGCAAGGATGTTATACCTGTTAAAATCAACTGCTCTCCCTTTCAAAACAACAAAGTAAAAATTATCATCATAGTCCACCATCAGATGACTAGGTTTTGAGCCAAACGTTGTATCCTTAATGAAATGGTAACATTTTAGGGCAGAAAATAAGACCAAGAACAACCTAAGCCTAGAAGATATTTCTAAGGAATAGACGTCCCCTAGGGAAGACTTGATACTTGTGATACAGATATCTATTATAAGAAACTTACAAACTTCACCAGAGAATCAAAATGACATTAAAAGATAAAAAAAGTACAAGATGTAAAAGCAAAATATACCCACAGACCTCCAGCTCGTGCAGGACAAATTCAGGGGACAAACAGTTAGAGGAAATGGCAAGCCACCTACCTGAATTCTCTAGAACAATACTAGTAGAAGTACAAAAACAAATGCATATGACTATGGAACATATTTGTGAAGAAATACTCCCCCACATTAAGAAAAAGAGAGAGAGATGATGACCTTAATGATGGATTTGCTCAACAAGCCTGAAACAGATACAGTTTAAAAAAAAGTAGAGAGGCATAGGAAAATGATGGAAGCCATAAATAATCAACATAGGAAAGATATGAAATCCATGAAACAGATTCAAACAGACATTCAATAAATTGAGAATCCCATTAAAAGTTTACAAAAGTGACTAAATAAAAGTGAAGACATAATGTCAGACTTTGAAAACCAGATCATGGTTGCCTATCATGAAGAGAAATAACTCTTATATGTACCAAGGAACCATGAAAAGACAATCTAACAGCTGATTAAGGTGATGCAAATAATGATATAATACTTATGAGAGTCTATCAAAAAGCAGGAGTCAATTCAAATAACATACAAAACCTGTTTACAGAGCAGAAGTGGTTATTCTATTTCCAGAGAAAGTGAACTTAAGTGTAGACTGATTAGAAGAGATGAAGAAGATTACTACACA